>WNWK01003732.1:0-157985 GCA_009830355.1 Cherax destructor
AGCGTTACTCTCTCGCACCAGGACACAAGCATTACTCTCTCGCACCAGGACACAAACGTTACTCTATCGCACCAGGACACAAGCGTTACTCTCTCGCACCAGGACACAAGCGTTACTCTCTCGCACCAGGACACAAGCGTTACTCTCTCGCACCAGAACACAAGCGTTACTCTCTCGCACCAGGACACAAGCGTTACTCTCTCGCACCAGGACACAAGCATTACTCTCTCGCACCAGGACACAAACGTTACTCTCTCGCACCAGGACACAAACGTTACTCTATCGCACCAGGACACAAACGTTACTCTATCGCACAGGACACAAACGTTACTCTATCGCACCAGGACACAAGCGTTACTCTCTCACACCAGGACACAAACGTTACTCTATCGCACCAGGACACAAGCGTTACTCTCTCGCACCAGGACACAAGCGTTACTCTATCGCAACAGGACACAAGCGTTACTCTATCGCACCAGGACACAAGCGTTACTCTCTCTCAACAGGACACAAGCGTTACTCTCTCGCACCAGGACACAAGCATTACTTTCTCGAACCAGGACACAAGCGTTACTCTCTCGCACCAGGACACAAACGTTACTCTCTCGCACCAAGACATAAGCATTACTCTCTCGCACCAGGACACAAGCGTTACTCTATCGCACCAGGACACAAGCGTTACTCTCTCGCACCAGGACACAAGCATTACTCTCGCGCACCAGGACACAAGCGTTACTCTATCGCATCAGGACACAAGCGTTGCTCTCTCGCACCAGGACACAAGCATTACTCTCTCGCACCAGGACACAGGCGTTACTCTCTCGCACCAGGACACAAGCATTACTCTCTCGCACCAGGATATAAGCGTTATTCTCTCGCACCAGGACACAAGCATTACTCTCTCGCACCAGGACACAAGCGTTACTCTCTCGCACCAGGACACAAGCGTTACTCTCGCGCACCAGGACACAAGCGTTACTCTATCGCACCAGGACACAAGCATTACTCTCTCGCACCAGGACACAAACGTTACTCTATCGCACCAGGACACAAGCGTTACTCTCTCGCACCAGGACACAAGCGTTACTCTCTCGCACCAAGACACAAGCATTACTTTCTCGAACCAGGACACAAGCGTTACTCTCTCGCACCAGGACACAAACGTTACTCTCTCGCACCAAGACATAAGCATTACTCTCTCGCACCAGGACACAAGCGTTACTCTATCGCACCAGGACACAAGCGTTACTCTCTCGCACCAGGACACAAGCATTACTCTCGCGCACCAGGACACAAGCGTTACTCTATCGCATCAGGACACAAGCGTTGCTCTCTCGCACCAGGACACAAGCATTACTCTCTCGCACTAGGATACAGGCGTTACTCTCTCGCACCAGGACACAAGCATTACTTTCTCGCACCAGGACATAAGCGTTATTCTCTCGCACCAGGACACAAGCATTACTCTCTCGCACCAGGACACAAGCGTTACTCTCTCGCACCAGGACACAAGCGTTACTCTCTCTCGCACCAGGACACAAGCGTTACTCTCTCGCACCAAGACACAAACGTTACTCTCTCGCACCAGGACACAAGCGTTACTCTATCGCACCAGGACACAAACGTTACTCTCTCGCACCAGGACACAAGCGTTACTCTCTCGCACCAGGACACAAGCGTTACTCTCTCGCACCAGGACACAAGCGTTACTCTCTCGCACCAGGACACAAGCATTACTCTCTCGCACCAGGACACAAGCGTTACTCTCTTGCACCAGGACACAAGCGTTACTCTATCGCACCTGGACAAAAGCGTTACTCTCTCGCACCAGGACACAAGCGTTACTCTCTCGCACCAGGACACAAGCGTTACTCTCTCGCACCAGGACAAAAGCGTTACTCTCTCGCACCAGGATCCCAAATGGATTAACAGGAGGCTAAAACATCTATTAGGGGAGAAAAGAGGAATTTATAGGCGCATCAAAAGAGGAGATGTTAACCTTATTGACCAATATGTTCAGTTGAAAAGAGAAGTAAAAAAGGGGATTAGAAAGGCTAAACGTGACTATGAGATTAAGGTTGCTAATGAATCAAAGACTAATCCAAAAGGGTTCTTTCAAGTGTACAGGACGAAGGTGAGGGAAAAGGTAGGACCTCTGAAAATTGGGAATGGACAGCTGACGGATAACGAACTGGAAATGTGTTCTCTATTTAATGACTATTTTTGTCAGTCTTTACACAAGAAGACGTAAATGAGATTCAGAAATTAACAATTATTCAGTTCCTGAAGAATTCAAATTAACTAATATTACTGTCACGAGGGATATGGTTATCAAACAGATAGATAAACTGAAGCAAAATAAGTCCCCAGGACCCGACGAGTTGTTTTCCAGGGTACTTAAAGAATGCAAGATGGAACTTAGTCAGCCATTAACGAATGTGTTTAACACGTCCATCCTAACTGGTGTTGTGCCAGAGATGTGGAAGATAGCTAATGTAGTTCCTGTATTCAAATCAGGGATAAGTCCAGTCCATCAAATTACCGTCCAATAAGCCTCACGTCTATAGTAGGCAAATTATTAGAATCAATTATAGCTGATATTATCAGAAGTCACCTTGAAGAACATAATTTGATTAATGAATCTCAGCATGGGTTTACGAGAGGTCGTTCCTGCCTGACAAATTTACTGACGTTTTTCAATAAAACATTTGAGGCAGTAGACAGTGATAAAGAATATGATATAGTTTACTTGGATTTCAGTAAGGCCTTCGATAGAGTACCTCATAAGAGACTCTTAAGAAAGGTGGCAGCTCATGGTATAGGAGGTAAAGTTCTAGCATGGATAGAGGCATGGCTTACCAATAGAAAGCAGAGAGTTTCCATTAATGGGGTCAAATCTGAATGGGGATTTGTCACCAGTGGCGTTCCACAAGGATCAGTTTTGGGCCCATTGTTGTTCATAATTTACATAAATGACCTTGATGAAGGAATTGCAAGTGACATGAGTAAATTTGCTGATGATACAAAAATAGGCCGTATAATTCATTCTGAGGAGGATACCAATGAACTCCAGGAGGATTTGGATAAATTAATGTCTTGGTCTGAAAAGTGGCAGATGAAGTTCAATGTGGATAAGTGTAAGGTGCTAGTCGTTGGTAATGAAAATATCCCTCGAATTTATAAACTAGGTGAAGTTGAGCTTGATCATACAGAATGTGAAAAAGACTTGGGAGTCATGGTAAGCAGAAATCTAAAGCCAAGACAACAGTGCCTAAGTGTGCGCAATAAGGCTAACAGATTACTAGGATTTATTTCAAGAAGTATAAGCAACAGAAGTCCAAAAGTTATTTTACAGCTCTATACATCACTAGTGAGACCTCATTTGGATTATGCAGCTCAGTTTTGGTCTCCTTACTACAGGATGGATATAGATTCATTGGAGAACATACAAAGAAGAATGACTAAAATGATTTACAGTATAAGAAATCTCCCGTATGAAGATAGACTTAGAGCATTGAATCTCCACTCTCTGGAGAGACGTAGAATGAGGGAGATATCATCGAGGTGTACAAGTGGATGATGGGCATAAACAAAGGAGATATTAATAAAATACTGAGGATATCGAACCAAGTAAGAACCAGAAATAACGGATTTAAATTGGATAAATTTAGATTTAGAAAGGACATAGGCAAGTACTGGTTTTCGAACAGAGTTGTAGATGCGTGGAACAATCTTCCGAGTAGGGTGATAGAGGCTAGGACCTTGGGTGGCTTTAAAAAGAGATTGGACAAATATATGAGTGGGAGGGGCTGGGTTTGATTAGTGTCGTGAGTACAGGAGTAAATTCTTAGGTAGTGGTGGTTTTGATAAGGACCTGCCTTGTATGGGCCAGTAGGCCTTCTGCAGTGTTCCTCCATTCTTATGTTCTTATGTTACTCTCTCGCACCAGGACACAAGCGTTACTCTCTTGCACCAGGACACAAGCGTTACTCTCTCGCACCAGGACACAAGCGTTACTCTATCGCACCAGGACACAAGCGTTACTCTATCGCACCAGGACACAAACGTTACTCTATCGCACCAGGACGCAAACGTTACTCTATCGCACCAGGACACAAGCGTTACTCTATCGCACCAGGACACAAGCGTTACTCTCTCGCACCAGGACACAAGCGTTACTCTATCGCACCAGGACATAAGCGTTACTCTCTCGCACCAGGACACAAGTGTTACTCTCTCGCACCAGGACACAAGCGTTACTCTCTCGCACCAGGACACAAACGTTGCTCTATCGCACCAGGACACAAGCGTTACTCTCTCGCACCAGAACACAAACGTTACTCTATCGCACCAGGACACAAACGTTACTCTATCGCACCAGGACACAAGCGTTACTCTATCGCAGCAGGACACAAACGTTACTCTATCGCACCAGGACACAAGCGTTACTCTATCGCACCAGGACACAAGCGTTACTCTATCGCACCAGGACACAAGCGTTACTCTCTCGCACCAGGACACAAACGTTACTCTATCGCACCAGGACACAAGCGTTACTCTATCGCACCAGGACACAAGCGTTACTCTCGCACCAGGACACAAACGTTACTCTATCGCACCAGGACACAAGCGTTACTCTCTCGCACCAGGACACAAACGTTACTCTATCGCACCAGGACACAAACGTTACTCTATCGCACCAGGACACAAGCGTTACTCTATCGCACCAGGACACAAGCGTTACTCTCTTGCACCAGGACACAAGCGTTACTCTCTCGCACCAGGACACAAGCGTTACTCTCTCGCACCAGGACACAAGCGTTACTCTCTCGCACCAGGACACAAGCGTTACTCTCTCGCACCAGGACACAAGCATTACTCTCTCGCACCAGGACACAAACGTTACTCTATCGCACCAGGACACAAGCGTTACTCTCTCGCACCAGGACACAAGCGTTACTCTCTCGCACCAGAACACAAGCGTTACTCTCGCACCAGGACACAAACGTTACTCTATCGCACCAGGACACAAGCGTTACTCTCTCGCACCAGGACACAAACGTTACTCTATCGCACCAGGACACAAACGTTACTCTATCGCACCAGGACACAAGCGTTACTCTATCGCACCAGGACACAAGCGTTACTCTCTTGCACCAGGACACAAGCGTTACTCTCTCGCACCAGGACACAAGCGTTACTCTCTCGCACCAGAACACAAGCGTTACTCTCTCGCACCAGGACACAAGCGTTACTCTCTCGCACCAGGACACAAGCATTACTCTCTCGCACCAGGACACAAACGTTACTCTATCGCACCAGGACACAAGCGTTACTCTCTCGCACCAGGACACAAGCGTTACTCTCTCGCACCAGAACACAAGCGTTACTCTCTCGCACCAGGACACAAGCGTTACTCTCTCGCACCAGGACACAAGCATTACTTTCTCGCACCAGGACACAAACGTTACTCTCTCGCACCAGGACACAAACGTTACTCTATCGCACCAGGACACAAACGTTACTCTATCGCACAGGACACAAACGTTACTCTATCGCACCAGGACACAAGCGTTACTCTCTCACCCAGGACACAAACGTTACTCTATCGCACCAGGACACAAGCGTTATCTCTCGCACCAGGACACAAGCGTTACTCTATCGCAACAGGACACAAGCGTTACTCTATCGCACCAGGACACAAGCGTTACTCTCTCGCAACAGAACACAAGCGTTACTCTCTCGCACCAGACACAAGCATTACTTTCTCGAACCAGGACACAAGCGTTACTCTCTCGCACCAGGACACAAACGTTACTCTCTCGCACCAAGACATAAGCATTACTCTCTCGCACCAGGACACAAGCGTTACTCTATCGCACCAGGACACAAGCGTTACTCTCTCGCACCAGGACACAAGCATTACTCTCGCGCACCAGGACACAAGCGTTACTCTATCGCATCAGGACACAAGCGTTGCTCTCTCGCACCAGGACACAGGCATTACTCTCTCGCACCAGGACACAGGCGTTACTCTCTCGCACCAGGACACAAGCATTACTCTCTCTCGCACCAGGACACAAGCGTTACTTCTCGCACCAGGACACAAACGTTACTCTCGCACCAAGACACAAGCGTTACTTTCTCGCACCAGGACACAAGCGTTACTCTCTCGCACCAGGACACAAGCGTTACTCTCTCGCACCAGGACACAAGCGTTACTCTCTCGCACCAAGACACAAACGTTACCTCTCGCACCAGGACACAAGCGTTACTCTATCGCACCAGGACACAAACGTTACTCTCTCGCACCAGGACACAAGCGTTACTCTCTCGCACCAGGACACAAGCGTTACTCTCTCGCACCAGGACACAAGCGTTACTCTCTCGCACCAGGACACAAGCGTTACTCTATCGCACCAGGACACAAGCGTTACTCTATCGCACCATTACACAAGCATTAGTCTATCGCACCAGGACACAAACGTTACTCTCTCGCACCAGGACACAAACGTTACTCTCTCGCACCAGGACACAAGCATTACTTTATCGCACCAGGACACAAGCGTTACTCTATCGCACCAGGACACAAGCGTTACTCTCTCGCACCATGACACAAGCGTTACTCTATCGCACCAGGACACAAGCGTTACTCTATCGCACCAGGACACAGGCGTTACTCTATCGCACCAGGACACAAGCATTACTCTCGCACCAAGACACAAACGCTACTTTTGCACCAAGACAAACGCTACTTTCGCACCAAGATGGCACTCTGGGGAAGAGACAACGCCACAAGCCAAAAGATAATAATAATTCACACAATTTAAGAATGGAGAACCTTCACTTTACAACGTTTCACGCACAGTGGATTTTTATTACCCACAGTGGATCCTCGTTACCCACAGTGGGTCTTTATTATCTGCAGTGGGCTTTTATTACCCACAATGCGCCTTTTACTCAAAGTGGGGCTTTGTTACCCCGTGGAAGTGGAAGACAGTGTCAGGAGGCAGAACAAGTGGAAGGTGGAAGACAAAGAAGAGTGTCAGGAGGCAGAAAAAGTGGAAAGTGAAAGGCAGTGTCAGGAGGCAGAACAAGTGGAAGACAAATAAGAGTGTCAGGAGGCAGAACAAGCGAAAGGTGGAAGAGAAAAAAACTATCAGGAGGCAGAACAAGTGGAAGGTGGAAGACAAAGAAGAATGTCAGGAGGCAGACAAGAGGTGAAAGTAAAGGAGTTAATTATGAATCAATCTTAAGAGGTGTAAAAATGTGTCAAGAGAAAAACTGATTAGAGTGACAGTAACTGATAGGGAGTGTGCCAGGTGAGGTGTGTAGATGTGTGTGTTACGAGTGTAGGTGAGGGAGGGCAGGTGAGGAAGAGACGATAACTGTGTGTGGTACTAGGAGGGTAGGTGAAGGAGAAAATGTAACAGATTGGTGGAATGATAAACAGTTTCGGGACTGACAGATAGGTGGGATGTAATCAATCAAAGAAAAGTTAAACTAAGGAGAGAACCTTCAAAAAATGAACTCTGCCGCCTCGTCAATTAATATCAATGGGAGGATAAAGAGTCTTAGAGATTTACAGTAAGAGGGAAAACAGAAACAAGTAAAATCTTTATTAAAAATAGAGCCCGTAAGTACCTCCCTCTTCATTCTATTATTGGTATTCAATAACGACAAGTTAATGAGTAAGATACATGTGTAACACCTGGGTATTTTTATTGCGGTGTTGACAGTAAAAATACCATAGTGAGACACATGTGTCTTATTTACCTCAGGTTTATATGGCCACCAATCTTATTCAAATGTTTCTCTCGCCAGTGCACAAAAACAATCCAACATTCTCTAGTTTATCTTCGAACAAAGAGGGATATATATAAATCTAAATATTCTTCCTTGAAGCCTTTTTATCCACTTCTCCGAGGCTATGGGACCCACAATTTACACCAGAGGTGGACCCCATCCTATATTATATATATATATATATATATATATATATATATATATATATATATATATATATATATATATATATATATATATATATATATTATATAGAAACAGACAGATAGAAAGACAGACACACACTTACTTTCACACACACACACACACACACACACACACACACACTACGCAGCGTGGACGTACTGAGAGTCGACCTTCCTGATGGTCAGTTCGACACGGTTTCCGGCGGCCTTGATGAGGTCGTAGGCATCGAAGTGGCAGAGAGAGCGAGCGTCGTGACCCTCGATCATCACCAGTGTGTCCCCGACGCTGAGGTGCTGTCCAGCCAGTGTCCCCGGCGTCACCTGCCGGAGCAAGTATACTCTCAGTACTCAGTCTTCATCACCGCTTTTTAAAACCACAAAAATTTGATTTATCTTGATGACAGAACCATGAAACCTTACTAATTTTACGAGATCGATATGAGGATTCGGTGTTTGATGAAGAGACATTGCCGAAAACGCTAAAGCGGTACCTGGGGATATTTATTTGTTTGCTTATATATATATAAATATAATATATATATATATATATATATATATATATATATAATACATTATATATATATATATATATATATATTATATATATATATATATATATATAATATATATATATATATATATATATATATATATATATATATATATATATATATATATATATATATATATATATATATTATGCCGGGTGAGCACCCCGGAATAATGCCGTGACGAAAATCAAAGGCTTACCACACAGGGGGGTCCTTTTTCGTCAGTGCATTATGCCGGGTAGCAGCCATTAGCATGACGTCACGGCCTGCCGCCACACTCCACATTGACTCCTCAGTGCTCACGTGGTTGCTGTGGTGAGAGGAAGTGTTGCACTTTTGTCTCTCATCCATCCCATCTTTTGTCCGGTGTTCCCTTTGGCTTTGGGGCTATACAAGTTTGATTATGGGTAAAAGGAAGTCTTTAACACCTGAAAATATAGCTCAAATCATAGGGCTTCACAAAGCTGTTCACCAGACGAAAGAAATAGTGGAAAATGTTGGCGTGTGTGAGCGTTCAGTGAGGAACTGGGTGCAGCATTTCAAGGCTGGTGGCGGTGTCGAGTTACCGTCTGCCAAACCTCGGCCTGGCCCCTCGAAGAAGACATCTGTTCACACCTTAACTGTGTTAAAGAAGCAGTTAGAGAGTACACCTAAGATAACTGCTAGAGAATTGAAAGAAAAGAACCCACATCTTCTCTCAGAGGTGTCTGTAAGAACTGTTAACAGACGTGTGTCAGAACTGGGCTACAGTAGTCACTGCCAGGTTAAGAAACCGATCCTCTCCAAGCCACAGAAGAAACGTAGGCTGGATTATGCAAAGAAATATCTTCACTGAAATCCTCAACAGTGGTCTGAAGTACTTTGGAGTGATGAAGCAACCTTCACCGTCACCTGTAACCGTGGGGAACATGTGCACCGGCCCAGAGGTAGTGACCCGCCAGACCCACGCTACACCTGTGGGACCACCAAACACCCAGACTCGCTCATGGTTTGGGGTGTTTCAGTGCTCAGTGTTGGTGAACTCATTGTGCTTCCCAAAAACCAGTATAATTACCTGGAGTTATTGTGTGACAATTTACCTGAGGCGTTTGGCAAGTGTGGGGCTACGGTTTTTATGCAGGACGGTGCACCGTGTCATACCTCCAAATCTGTAGTTCAGTGGCTTAAGAACTGTGAAGTGAGGTTCTTTAATGACTGTCCAGGCAATTTCCCAGATCCAAACCCTATTGAGAACCTCTGGTCAATAGTGAAACGAAGTTTACTGGGCAAGGATATCAGTTCCATCCTGCGGCTGGAGGCTGCTCTACATGAGGCATGGAATAATATACGTCCCCAAACCCTCAAGAATTTGTGTGAGAGTCTTCCTACACGGCTGAGGGACGTGATTAAGTGTAAAGGACGCAACACCAAGTATTAAAACCTCAGTAAGTGTGCAAATATATATATTATAATCTTTCATGGTATGTGTTTGTGTTTTGGTACGTGTGTGGAGGAGGGGCGGCATAATGCCGTGTCTAGCACTGTACACACACACACACACACACACATATATATATATAATAATAATAATAGTTTATTGAGACATGATACAAAGAATTACAATGGGTTATGAGATTACATGAGGTGTACATGCCAAAAGCAGCTAATATGCAGAGCATTGTGGCCAGACTTAAAATTAACTTAAAGCTAAATGGTAAGAATTATAATAAACAGTTTACAATATAAGTATAGTTGAGTATTTAAGTTATGAAATTTGAACATAGTTTGAACATGACATTTTTGAAACATAATAGTTTTATAGTTCATTAGATGAGTTACAAGGAGCACAAGGGTACATGAGGATGGATTTCTTTATATTAGGGTGTATTAATTATAACACGTTTATACATTATGAGATATAACAGGTTTATACATTATGAGGTATAAGTTTCAACATTTGTACTAGATTATGTTGGATAAATTATTTTTCTTTGAGCAATTATGTAAGGGGTTTTGAGGCTAGGGGAGTAACATTGTGAATAATGTTATTTTGAGTCAGTGTAAAGTTATTTAATAACTTTGTAGGAAATATAAAGTAGTGGGTATTTAGTTCTGGGCGAGTAGGTGGTTTTTTAGCAGAGTTTTGAATTGATGTACAGACCGGGTTTCTTTGATAATCATAGGTAATAAATTCCAAATTTTTGGGCCTTTAATGTGCATTGCATTTTTGCATAGTGCGAGGTGGACGTGGGGAACATGGAAGAGTGATCTGTGTCTTGTGTTATATTCATGTGTCCTGTTAAGGTTGGTTAGGAGAATTTTGATTTGTGGGTTAATATTTGAGTTTAGTGTTTTATGTATGTAATAGGCACTGTAAAAAGTATGGATGTCTTGTATGGTGAGTAAGTTCAGACTTCTGAATATAGGTGGAGTATTATGTAGAGCACTCTCGTCATGTCTTACATCATAAAGGAACAGTAAAAATAAAACATCAACAGAAGTCTCATACAACAGAGATGTGAGCTCACTTGTATAGTGGGTTGTTTGTCACCTCACTCAGTCAGGTTTAAAGTGACATGTCAGACAAGGGCTTTCTCAACTCTTTTTTTTTTTTTTAAGCTTGGTTGAAAGATTTCACACTACCAAACAACACCCCACCACAGAGCACAACACTCTTCAATACAATACCCCACCATGAGATGTAATACAATATCCCACCATACAATACAATACCCCACCATGAGATGTAATACAATATCCCACCATATAACGCAATACCCCACTGTGAAATACTATACAGTATCACAACACAAAATGCACAATATACCACACTACACTTTATTAAACCATACAATACCACAACAAGCAATAAAACAATATACTACACGATACAATAACGTATAATACCACAATATACCACACCACACAATACCATAACATGTGATTTCATAATATGCCACACAATACTATAACACAATACTACAATATTACACATCATATTTTACGACACCATATAATACTATACCACGCAATACCACAATATACAATACTACAATATACCACACCATACAATACCACACCATACAATACCACACAA
Source organism: Cherax destructor (assembly GCA_009830355.1). Lineage (NCBI taxonomy): Eukaryota > Metazoa > Arthropoda > Malacostraca > Decapoda > Parastacidae > Cherax > Cherax destructor. The sequence continues at coordinate 11,619 of WNWK01003732.1, forward strand.
CACAACATATACATCAATATACCACAACATACAGTATCACAATATAACACACAACACAATGCCATACCACACAATTCCACAACATACAACACCCTGATATATCACACCATATAATACCACAACACACAATACCACAACAAGCAATAAAAACAATAATACCACACCCCCACCTTACAAAGCCACTAACAACAACATACCACCTGAAAAGAATAACAAATCTCTTCCCTCTTAACCCTATCTCGTTGCATGTCAACTCCTTAACAATAAACAAGATGCACCCAATAAACCACACAGATGAATGAATAAATAAATCTACACTAAGCAATAAATATAAACAGGCAAGACGAGCCACAAACACCTAGTCAAACAGGGCAACGGTAAGCCGTAGACGTGTTCCAAACCGTTAACTTCTCTTCCTCAAGACTCGAGAACAACGCCACTAGAAGTACTCGAGAACAACGCCACTAGAAGTACACGAGAACAACACCACTAGAAGTATTCGAGAACAACACCACTAGAAGTACTCGAGAACAACGCCTCTAGAAGTGCTCGAGAACAACGCCACTAGAAGTACTCGAGAACAACGCCACTAGAAGTGCTCGAGAACAACGCCACTAGAAGTGCTCGAGAACAACGCCACTAGAAGTACTCGAGAACAACGCCACTAGAAGTGCTCGAGAACACCGCCACTAGAAGTGCTCGAGAACAACGCCACTAGAAGTACTCGAGAACAACACCACTAGAAGTACTCGAGAACAACGCCACTAGAAGTGCTCGAGAACAATGCCACTAGAAGTCTCGAGCACAACGCCACTAGAAGTGCTCGAGAACAACGCCACTAGAAGTGCTCGAGAACAACGCCACTAGAAGTACTCGAGAACAACGCCACTAGAAGTGCTCGAGAACACCACCACTAGAAGTACTCGAGAACAACGCCACTAGAAGTACTCGAGAACAACACCACTAGAAGTACTCGAGAACAACGCCACTAGAAGTGCTCGAGAACAACACCACTAGAAGTACTCGAGAACAACGCCACTAGAAGTGCTCGAGAACAACACCACTAGAAGTACTCGAGAACAACGCCACTAGAAGTACTCGAGAACAACCCACTAGAAGTCTCGAGAACAACGCCACTAGAAGTCTCGAGAACAACCCACTAGAAGTACTCGAGAACAACGCCACTAGAAGTACTCGAGAACAACCCACTAGAAGTACTCGAGAACAACCCACTAGAAGTACTCGAGAACACCCACTAGAAGTACTCGAGAACAACGCCACTAGAAGTCTCGAGAACAACCCACTAGAAGTACTCGAGAACAACGCCATAAGTTCGAGAACAACCCACTAGAAGTCTCGAGAACAACGCCACTAGAAGTCTCGAGAACAACGCCACTAGAAGTACTCGAGAACAACACCACTAAGTCAGAACAGCACAGAAGTACTCGAGAACAACGCCACTAGAAGTCTCGAGAACAACGCCACTAGAAGTACTCGAGAACAACCCACTAGAAGTACTCGAGAACAACGCCACTAGAAGTACTCGAGAACAACGCCACTAGAAGTGCTCGAGAACAACGCCACTAGAAGTACTCGAGAACAACCCACTAGAAGTACTCGAGAACAACGCCACTAGAAGTACTCGAGAACAACGCCACTAGAAGTCTCGAGAACAACGCCACTAGAAGTACTCGAGAACAACGCCACTAGAAGTACTCGAGAACAACGCCACTAGAAGTCTCGAGAACAACGCCACTAGAAGTGCTCGAGAACAACGCCACTAGAAGTACTCGAGAACAACGCCACTAGAAGTACTCGAGAACAACGCCACTAGAAGTCTCGAGAACAACGCCACTAGAAGTACTCGAGAACAACGCCACTAGAAGTCTCGAGAACAACGCCACTAGAAGTACTCGAGAACAACGCCACTAGAAGTACTCGAGAACAACGCCACTAGAAGTACTCGAGAACAACGCCATAGAAGTCTCGAGAACAACGCCACTAGAAGTCTCGAGAACAACGCCACTAGAAGTACTCGAGAACAACGCCACTAGAAGTGCTCGAGAACAACGCCACTAGAAGTACTCGAGAACAACGCCACTAGAAGTACTCGAGAACAACGCCACTAGAAGTACTCGAGAACAACGCCACTAGAAGTACTCGAGAACAACGCCACTAGAAGTACTCGAGAACAACGCCACTAGAAGTACTCGAGAACAACGCCACTAGAAGTACTCGAGAACAACGCCACTAGAAGTACTCGAGAACAACGCCACTAGAAGTGCTCGAGAACAACGCCACTAGAAGTACTCGAGAACAACGCCACTAGAAGTACTCGAGAACAACGCCACTAGAAGTACTCGAGAACAACGCCACTAGAAGTGCTCGAGAACAACGCCACTAGAAGTACTCGAGAACAACACCACTAGAAGTACTCGAGAACAACGCCACTAGAAGTACTCGAGAACAACGCCACTAGAAGTGCTCGAGAACAACGCCACTAGAAGTACTCGAGAACAACGCCACTAGAAGTACTCGAGAACAACGCCACTAGAAGTACTCGAGAACAACCCACTAGAAGTGCTCGAGAACAACGCCACTAGAAGTGCTCGAGAACAACGCCACTAGAAGTACTCGAGAACAACGCCACTAGAAGTACTCGAGAACAACGCCACTAGAAGTGCTCGAGAACAACGCCACTAGAAGTACTCGAGAACAACGCCACTAGAAGTACTCGAGAACAACGCCACTAGAAGTACTCGAGAACAACGCCACTAGAAGTACTCGAGAACAACGCCACTAGAAGTACTCGAGAACAACGCCACTAGAAGTGCTCGAGAACAACGCCATTAGAAGTACTCGAGAACAACGCCACTAGAAGTACTCGAGAACAACGCCACTAGAAGTACTCGAGAACAACGCCACTAGAAGTGCTCGAGAACAACGCCACTAGAAGTACTCGAGAACAACGCCACTAGAAGTACTCGAGAAGAACGCCACTAGAAGTACTCGAGAACATCGCCACTAGAAGTACTCGAGAACAACGCCACTAGAAGGGACACAATTCTTCCCGATGCTGCAGCTCACTTGCTCAATGTTTTGAAGCGTATAAGTTAATTATTATTATTATTATTATTATTATTATTATTATTATTATTATTATTATTATTATTATTATTATTATTATTATTATTATTTACAAATAATAGTAATAATAAAATATTATTATTATTATTGTTAGCGGTAGTAATAGCAGTATAAATAGTAGTAGCAGCAGTAGTAGTAGTGTAAGTAATAGTGTTAGTTGTGGTAGTAGTAGAAATATTAATAGTAACAGTACTTAGTAAAAATTAGTAGAAGTAGATAATGTAGTTAGTAGTAATAGTAGTAGTATTTGTATAAGTAGTATTAGTTATATAAGTAGTAGTAGTAGAAGTAGTAGTAGAAGTAGAAGTAGTACTAGTAGTAGTACTCGAAGCAGTAGTAGTAGTATTAGTAGAAGTAATAGTAGTAGTAGTGTTAGAAGTAGAAGCAGCAGTAACAGTAACAGTAGTAGCAGTAGTAGAAGCAGCAGTAACAGTAGTAGCAGTAGAAGCAGAAGTAACAGTAACAGTAGTAGAAACAGCAGTAATAGTAACAGTAGTAGCAGTAGTAGAAGCAGCAGTAACAGTAACAGTAGTAGAAACAGCAGTAACAGAGTAACAGTAACAGTAGTAGAAACAGCAGTAACTAGTAACAGTAACAGTAGTAGAGAAGAACAGTAACAGTAGTAGAACAGCAGTAACAGTAGAACAGTAGTACAGTAGTAGAAGCAGAGTAACAGTAGTAAGCACAGTAAGTAGAGAACAAGCAGTAACAGTAAGCAGTAGTAACAGTAGTAGAAGCAACAGTAACAGTAGTAGAAGCAGCAGTAACAGTAGTAGAAGCAGCAGTAACAGTAGTAGAAGCAGCAGTAACAGTAGTAGAAGCAGCAGTAACAGTAGTAGAAGCAGCAGTAACAGCAGTAATAGCAGCAGTAGTATCAGAAGCATTGGTAGTAGTAGTAGGAACAACAGTAGCAGTAGCAGTAATAATAACAGTAGTAGCAGTAGCAGCGGTGGTGGTGGTGGTGGTAGTAGTAGTAGTAATAGTGTTAGAAATAATAGTAGCAGCAGTAAAATAATAGTTAGGGATGGGATGATTCAAAAACGTTCACCAATACCGATACTTTCCAATATTTTTTTTTTATTTCTAAAATTATGATAACTACGTTCATTATATATGGAAATGATTGTTCAACTGGTAATAACCCAGGACGCTTAAATATTAAGTAACTTAATTTCTCTGAGATGCCAGTGTCAATATTGTCAAGGTATGTTTTACGTGACTCATCCGTGGCACTGACATTGTAGAAGCTGTGTTTATATCGGGGATCAAGAAATGTGCTGAGTATCGTGTTGTAATCATTGGTGTGACTCTAGAACCTAGTTAATACTGACTCTTTGAGAGCTGATAGTGTGATACCCAAGCTTGAGCATCTTGCATCACTCAAAGCTTCAAATATTGTACTTGACAGGGTATTATTAAGACCAGGCAATTTCTTTCACTAAGACGTATAACTGTTTTGTGAAATATTTAAAAGAAAAAAGATAACTTGGCAATAAGATTATATTTACTTCCAGAAAACGATGGAAGGTGTGTGTATGTTATCTGCAATTCCCTTTTTTTGTGTTCACAAATGCGATCTAACATTAAGTGCTATTCCAGAGGGTAGGTATACTCTTGAATGAGCTTGAGCTTTGGTAATTCATTTTGTTCTTGAAGAGCCTCTAGTGTACTGCAGGCTAGAGGAGAGTGACTAAAGTGGCTAGCAATGATGTCTCTACTCCAGAATACAATCATGGATAACCAGTTGAAGTGTATGTAGAAAGCAAGGCAATCTGTTGTATTCTGTCCCGTCAGTTTCTTTAACAACATTGGCACCATTATCTAATGCTGTCAAGTGAAATTTTAGAAGCTCTATTTGTTGCTTTCATGTATTGCTTCTTGATATATATATATATATATATATATATATATATATATATATATATATATATATATATATATATATATATATATATATATTCTGTTGGGGAAGGAAGGAGGGGTAGGGGTCGTCCTCTAAAAGGTTGGAGGGAGGGGGTAAAGAAGGTTTTGTGGGCGAGGGGCTTGGACTTCCAGCAAGCGTGTGTGAGCGTGTTAGATAGGAGTGAATGGAGACGAATGGATTTTGGGACCTGACGAGCTGTTGGAGTGTGAGCAGGGTAATATTTAGTGAAGGGATTCAGGGAAACCGGATATTATAGATTTAGCCGGACTTGATCCTGGAAATGGGAAGTACAATGCCTGCACTTTAAAGGAGGGGTCTGGGACTATTCTAAAATGTCGTATCTGAGCGCCTCTGCAAAGACAGTGATTATGTATGAGTGAGTGAAAGTGTTGAATGATGATGAAATTATTTTTCTTTTTTTTGGGATTTTCTTTCTTTATGGGTCACCCTGCCTCGGTGGGAGACGGCCGACTTGTTGAAAAAAAAATTATATATATATATATATATATATATATATATATATATATATATATATATATATATACCGGTACATTGGTCCGGGGTCCGGCTGTAAATCTCTGAAGGGGCCAGTCATAGACGTTTTATTTTTATTTTTTTCAATTGATTTTTTTTATAATTTCATCCATTTTTAGTTTATTTAGAAAAATAATAATGTAAAATTCACTTAGACTGGGGGCCCCAGGCTGCCCCCAGGGGCCCCAAAGCAGTCTTGTACCACCTTGCAAAATTTCTCTTTGAGGTCCTGTATGCAGTACACGTTGATGCATGCATGTATGTTTCTACACTTGCCTATGTCAATGTACCTATGAATATGTGTGGGAATGTATGCATGTGTATATGTATGCATGATGTGTACATGTTTACATTTATGTATGTGAACTTTCTGCATGTGTATGAATTTATATGTATGTATTTACATATGCTTGAATGCAATATCTGTGTATTTGTGTAAGCAGATTGTATGTATGTATGCAACATATATGTATGTATACATATATTTATGCACACTTGTACATGTGTATTCATATGTATATGCATACACGTGCATATATGTTCATATCACCACTTCTACTGTAATATCACCACCACCACCATCACCGCCATCACTGTTACTACCACCATCACCACCACTATCCTCATTACTATCACCACCACTACCACCATGACCCTGTGTATACATGTGAATTAATAACCAATAACAATATGAGTCAATCACTCGACGATACGTGAAATTGTGATGCCGATCAAAAGAGGATCTTTAAGGCAATCTCGTGGAAATAATGTTTTGGAATGATATATATAAAACTGGGCAGAGAGCACCTGCACATGTCACTTGTTCCACGAACCTTCACTTAGTAGTAGTTGACCAGGGTTTGAAATTTGAAGCCGGTTGTATAATGCCTTCTAAGGTTATAAAGGAAAACTTTAGATGGTATGAGGAAACAGCAGCTAACAGATGGATGGCTCTGGTATCACGACGTAAAATTTTTGAAGAATTCACTCAACTCAAGAAATTTAATAGCACTTTAAAAATGCGAGTTTTTAATAGCTTTCTAATGTTTTCATTTATATTAGCTTTAAAATTCTATGCAGTCTTGTAAGAATTTTTTTTCTTTGTGCTTTTCAGATATTTTACTCTGACGGAAATTCCAAAGGTTTCAAGCTTTATATTTTTTAATTGACAAATTTAAATATTGACGCCATTCATAAGAGGTAGACGCATATATTTTGATCGTGATCACTGAACTGGAATTAAAATTTCACTCAATTTTACACATAAAATGGTCAAATCTGCACCTACACACTTGAATTTCAACCCCCGCCATCGTAGAACTGAGAGGCGCTTTTTCAGATGTTATCGAAGCCATTCCAGGATGCTGGGAATGGTTTCAATATCTTTGGTCATACGTTGTTTCTAGAATCTGGCCTTCGTTACAGTACACAAGTGTTAAAAACTGAACCCTACAGGATGAGGGGTTCTCGAATTATGAGTGAAATAATATCGAAAAGTTGAAAGATAAAAAAAAAAAAAAAAAAAAAATCAGACAAGCGTGAGTCCTCCTTTCAGGGATATGTAAATATTCTTTTTTTTAGCCTAATATAATCTAATACTATATTTCTGTCGCTAAGAATTTAATAAAATTAATTCAGTATATTTAGAAATCTAACTTTATTTACCGCGATTTTTTCTTCGCGAAGACATTATTTTTGTAATATTTTTCTTTTTGTGATTGTTTCCCTTTTAACCGAACAACACAAGTAACCGGGGTCGACATGGTGCCAGAACTACACTAAAACTGTCATTACCGGACACATTCTGTCATCTCTGGTCATATAAATAAAGCTGATAATAAAAAAACAGAATAAGTCTCCCAAAAACTTAGATTTGGAGGTAAAGGCGACGTACTTTCCTTGTAGTAAATTTATTACGACGGGGGAAGAGCTGACGTAAGACTCTCATGAAAGTAGACAAGAAAATACATGCTTCGCATTTTATCCTGTAAATGCGAGTCAACAGAAAACTGTCTTTGGTAACAGGTAGCGGGAATTAAAGTTCTCGTCGGTCTGGTAACATGTGACTGACTCAAGGAACTGATGCCGCTCTGGCAACACTTGGCGGACTGGCAAGAGGGTTGGTGCGGTTGTGGCAACATGTGGTGACTAAAATAGAGAGATTCCTCCTCCCACGGCTGGTCACCTACACTACTACTGTCCTGGCCTGGCCCACTCTACCTGCACTTCCCACACTAGTGCCCCCACCCCCACACACACTGTCTCCTTACCCATATAACTTGCATGACCACACACACTAACTCTTTACCCACACAACCTCCCTATTCCACACAACCTCTCTACCCTCACACATGTGTTCAAGGTAATATTTATGATGGGATTCAGGGAAGCCAGAACATACAGTGCTTACACTCTGAAGGGAGCGTAGGCATGTTGACTGTGATGTCCGTGCACTTCTGGCAAAACAGCTATTGAATGAATAATGGTATAGATGTTTCCTTTTTCAGGTCACCGTCCCCTGGTGGAATATGGCCGGTGTGGTAGAAAAATAGAAATTCTGCAGCCAAGAATACACATGTAACATTTCTCCGTTCAAGCTTCTACATGGTGATGATGATGGGATTTTGATCCAAAGAATTGAAGCTACTCTCCAGTTCCTCGGATCATGTCTGATTGCGTCCCATTCCCCAGATACTGCATGACCCCTACGTGTTTAGCGCTTCCCCATGAATATAGTAAGACCAGTGTAGGTTGAAACAGTACCGAGATGGACGGATCAGCACTGCTGCCAGGGATACAGACTTAATGAAAACTTGACCATTGCCAACAATAACAGCGCTGTTATCCTAGATATAACGGCACTTACAACTGTTGTAACGGAAACAGTAACAATGAAAAGTGCCGATGTATGACTCTCCTGGGTTTACTGTATTTTATATGACTAAGCATTTAATAAACAATGATTATTATGGATGTGGAGAGTAATGCTCACTGATAAAAGGTAAAAGACACAATACAATGTGCAAAACAAGGGTTAATTGGGACTACAAAACAGTTTCAATAAAAGCTTGTTCTGCATACTGTGTTTTCATACCCATACAGTGTTGCCACAACCACAACAACATTGACTGTTCTGGTACTACATATAATTCGAACACAGAATAACATGGACACTGACACTACTATCAACTACACTACTACGAACACATACAGTCTAATATAAAGACCAGAGGAATATAAGAATGAAGTAACACTGCAGTAGGCCCATTGGTCCATGCTAGGCAGGTCTACCTCACACCCATCCACATCTCATTACAGCGAAGGTAAACAACACAGACAAGATGAATAAATTGCTACATGTGTAACACCTGGGTATCTATAGTTGAAGTCTCGCTAACCAGTGGTTTTATCAGTTCAATGCAGCGTTGATATACGAAGACAGTAGAAGATGAGGTAATCAGTCCCTCATTCTGGAAGCCGGTGTTCAATACCTTATCAAGACAAAGGTGCTGAATACCGGCTTCCAGGATGAGGGACTGATTACCTCATCTTCCACTGACTTCTGTACACAGTTCTGCAAGACTGAGGGACAGACTACACCATCTTCTACTGCCTTCACATATCATTTCTGTACTGAAGAGATAAAACCACTGGTTGGCGAAACGTCTTCAAATACAGATACCCAGGTGTTGCTCATGTGCCTAATTCCACACCCACTCATGAATTCGTCCAACCTACATTTAAAGTTACCCAAAGTTCTCGCCCCACTAACGCTGCCTTCAGTTCAGTTCAGACTCTCAGGTAAGGACCCACTAGGGGCGAGGGGGAAGTGGGGACAGACGAAGAATAGCCGGTGAGAGGAAGAGCTGAAGAAGAAGAGAAAGAGTCAGGACTAAACCCAACAGTCTAACTACCGATAACGCTGCCTGAGAGTTCGTTCCTCTCATCTACAACTCTCTTCCTAAAACAGAACTTGATGTATCTTCCAAATTTATCTAATATGAATCGACTGCTGAGAGTCCTGTCTTGATTCAATATTTTCAGCACGTTATTTACATTACCTTTATGTATGTCTGTTTTTTATTTGTGCAATTCAGACAAATTTTCCCTCATTTTGCGTCTTTCCAGAGAGCACAAATTCGGTGCCTTCAGCCCGTCTTCGTAGGTAGGGTCTGATACATGCGATTAACTTCATCAACTTTCTCTGTGTATTTTTCAGTGCATTTATGTACATTATTTAATAGGGAGACCAGAACTGAGCAGCATTATCTAAGTGAAACCTTAGCAAATATTGTATATAAACTTAAAGTATAACCTTAGGACTTCTTTTGTACTTCTTGATATGAAGTCAAGAATTATGTTACCTTTACTACGAATACTTATTTATATATATATATATATATATATATATATATATATATATATGTATATGTGTGTGTGTGTGTGTGTGTGTGTGTGTGTGTGTGTGTGTGTGTGTGTGTGTGTGTGTGTGTGTGTGTCTGTGTGTCTGTCTGTGTTCAAATTGATTTTCCGCTGATTCATGGCAAAAACAAATTTTCATTTTGGTAGAGTTTCATGAACATCACAAGCAGATGGGTCATTCATGAACATCACAAGCAGATGGGTCATTCATAAACATCACTAGCAGATGGGTCATTCATGAACATCACGAGCAGATGGGTCATTCATGAACATCACGAGCAGATGGGTCATTCATGAACATCACGAGCAGATGGGTCATTCATGAACATCACTAGCAGATGGGTCATTCATGAACATCACGAGCAGATGGGTCATTCATGAACATCACTAGCAGATGGGCCATTCATGAACATCACGAGCAGATGGGTCATTCATGAACATCACTAGCAGATGGGTCATTCATAAACATCACTAGCAGATGGGTCATTCATAAACATCACTAGCAGATGGGTCATTCATGAACATCACGAGCAGATGGGTCATTCATGAACATCACGAGCAGATGGGTCATTCATGAACATCACGAGCAGATGGGTCATTCATGAACATCACTAGCAGATGGGCCATTCATGAACATCACGAGCAGATGGGTCATTCATGAACATCACTAGCAGATGGGTCATTCATGAACATCACTAGCAGATGGGTCATTCATGAACATCACGAGCAGATGGGTCATTCATGAACATCACGAGCAGATGGGTCATTCATGAACATCACGAGCAGATGGGTCATTCATGAACATCACGAGCAGATGGGTCATTCATGAACATCACGAGCAGATGGGTCATTCATGAACATCACTAGCAGATGGGTCATTCATGAACATCACTAGCAGATGGGTCATTCATGAACATCACTAGCAGATGGGTTATTCATGAACATCACGAGCAGATGGGTCATTCATGAACATCACTAGCAGATGGGTCATTCATGAACATCACGAGCAGATGGGTCATTCATGAACATCACTATCAGATGGGTCATTCATGAACATCACGAGCAGATGGGTCATTCATGAACATCACGAGCAGATGGGTCATTCATGAACATCACGAGCAGATGGGTCATTCATGAACATCACGAGCAGATGGGTCATTCAAAATATCAGCAGCCTCCTCCTGCAGGCTGTCATGTAGTGAGTGCATGTTCAGAGTGAATGGGTTATACATGAATTTTGTGTCTTCTGCTTTTAAGTCTGGGAAGTAAGACCTAATTTTGTTACCCAGTGAAGACAAGTGACACTGAGGTTAGTACAGTCACCTTCTCCGTTCTCGACATGGGGGAATTTTTCATGCATTGACATTTTGCTCCTACGATTCCAGTTTCATGGTACATGAGCTATCTTTATCAGTGACATCAATCAATGTTGTGAACTGGTATCGCAGTGACAATGTGTATTTTGAGATAGTGCACGTTATAGAGGTACGCTAACTGCACTTGTTAATCCTTGTCACAGATTTTTCAATCCGAGTGTGTCCTGCCATCTAGAAAAAAAATCAGCCATATCTTCTCAGAGATTTAACTCTAGCAACTACATTTATTAGTGAGAGCAAGCACACCAGTACGGAAAAGTAGTGCCTTCAAGTGCCACATGAAAATCTTAAGACACAATTCACAGCACTGGACTTATGACTACAATACCAAGAACGTAAGTAAGCTCCTGTCACAGTGCCTTGGATGCCAGTGTGTTTGTTATATTAACATACACCTCTTTCATTCGCTCTGAACTCCTCAGTCACTACCGAGCATGTCCAGTGTGTCGACACACGGACGGACCACTGTCACTACCGAGCATGTCCAGTGTGTCGACACACGGACGGACCATTCACATTTTTTTTTACAATAAGAATATACTTTCATGTATTTATGTGTATGTATGACACTGAAACGCCTCTCTTAATATTTGGGAATTAAAGTTTATCAATAAAATATTGAATATAAATAACTTTAAAACAAAAATCAACGATGGCAACAGTAAGAGAACAAATTATAATGACTCACTAGCGTACCCTCCTGAAAATATAATGAGAGATACGGCTTCACCGAAGATTAATTAGCATCATTCTTAGTTAAATATACGATGATCTTCAACATATTTTCAAGGTTCAAGTTGTGTTTGTTGTCATTATGCTGGAAAACAACTTACAGGTTAAACATACATATACCTGATTTAATACTCATAATAAATAATGAATTGCTAAACTAAAGAAATTCTACCTTGACACCATAAAAAAAAACCGCTAGTATTACACCCATCGCACTGTAGAGGCGTAATGGCCTAATGGTGTGAGTACGAACACATAATGACCTTACAGGAGGTGTGAGTACGAACACATAATGTGCATAACAAGCTTTTATAGAGACTAAGTCTCGCTCAGAATTGAGCTTAATCAAGTCCCAAATAGGCTTATTTTTAACATCATATTATTACATAGCCATGAAGAAGCGGTAAACCCATAGGGGTCATTCAGTGCTCGGGGGAATAAGGGGTAATCGATTTAAATAAAGGAAAGAAAGAGATGTTCCAATTTCTTGTTTCAAAAGTGTTCTTCAAATGACCAAGTCGACCTGTTTTCCTCTACCTTGTTTCAGGGTGACGCGAGGAAGGCAGCCATCACTGCTGTTACCATATACTCTTCCGTGGAGGACGAACCTTCAGTATTTCTTGTTATTCGTGACCTACTGGCTGAGCGTGACCCGGGGCAACACTGTGCTCCGGCCTCACACACCGGATAATCACTTATTTAGCTGCACGATTAGCAAGTAAGAGTTGCCGTGGGAGGTATCTCACAGTAAATGGTGCTCCTGGACATACCTGCCATCATCAACACACCATAAACACCACCATACACTGCCTACATGAAAGGGCGCCACAGTATCGCCCACCATATATAGGTATGCGGTTGCAGTTTCTTTACACAAGTATAGCATTCAGAGATTCCTGAAGGTGAGAGGAAGAATAAGGTGGGAGCACTGCACCGTCGGCAGCCTCCCGACAACTAAAAGCAGAGACTGGCACTGCACTGGCATATCTTACAAGGTTGTCTCCCGCTACACATTACCTTCCTCGCTCCCTCTTGCCACATACATTCTGCTCTCACTATGGTGTAAGTTCCCTCACAATACTATTGTTATTATTATGCATATGAAGAGATAAACTCGTGTCGATCATTCACCACAAAGAGTCGTTTTCAGGATCGACCATCTGTCCGTTAACTGCGATAGACACAATACCAGAGAATAATACAAACTTTGACTGTAGGAGCAGTCATTATTCTGGAGTTCTCACGCTGTTGCTGAGCTCCTGACGAGTGCGTCTCATCATGTAAGTCAAGCACTGTTACCTCTGATGTTGCTAGTTTCTCTTCTGTTTGTCTTGAGGCTTCAAGTCTCAGTAACGATGATTGCACATTGTTAGCTTTGATATTGATTCCTGTAATATTATTTATATGACTGCTGGTTATAAAGATGCTGGTACCCAAATTACTTGTTGGACCACATAATGTCGATCTTGAAATTTTCGAATCCTATAATGTTGATTTTGAAGCTTTTGAACCACATAATTAGGTATCCCTCAACGGGGACCTGAAGTTGTCTGAATTTTTTTTCCTTCCCTAATTTTTCGTTTTTATTTTGCTCATTTTTTTTTCCTTCCCTAATTTTTCGTTTTTATTTTGCTCATAACTCTAAAATGCCACATACAATCAGCTTCAAAATTTCAACGCTCGTGCATGGTCACAGACGACAGATTACTGAAAAAATTGACATGTGTAGATGTCTTATGACTTAAAAGTTGTTGAACCCATTTCCAGTATCCTGGAGTGGTTCGGATACCTTGTAAAGCCCTCAATGGCGGAGCTTCAAACCTTCAAAAATGGCGCCTCCTAATTCGGCGACGGTGGAGAGTGAAATTCAAATGTGTAGATGGTGATTTAACCATTTTATGTGTAAAATAGTGAGACCTTTTTATTCCAGTTAAAACATTTTAAATAAATTTCAATTTACCTCTTCTGAACGACTTCAATATTTAATGGCTGATGCATCTTAGGTTCAGAATAGCACCCTAGTTTTTTTGCGTACAGGCAAATTTGTTGATGTAATAAAATAGTTAAAAATCCTGGAATCGTTGGAATCCGCGCCTATCTAGAGAACGCATCTTCTGATCGGTTTCAAATTTTCACCACTAGTGTGGCTTCCTGAAATCAAGGTTACTGCTGTTATTGGATGCATAAGACCCAATTTTCAGTTTTATTTAACAGCCATATTCATTTATATTCAATAATAAAAAAATGCTTCTTCCGATCGTTTTCAAGATATTAATTATTATGTATTATGTAAGGATGATACCCATAAGTGAGACTAAATGCAAATTTAAAATTGTTACTATCAGATCGATTGCTGAAGAATGCTTTTCCTGATGGCCTTCAAACTTTCACCCTCGGTGGGAAATATTACAAGAAAGCTTGGCAATATTACAGAAAATGAAACCACAAGAAATTAATAAACAAAACACATGAGGGACTGGCACTGAGGGAATGTATCATTACATCAAGGGTATGTATCACCCACAAGTCGATGAATGAGACACAGTTGCAACACCTCGATATATTTACTGATAAGACGTTTCGCCTGTGCAACAAGCTTTATCACTCTAATACAGAGGCACGATGACAAATTTTATGTGCTGGAGCAAGAGGAGAGAGAGACGCGGCAGTTGAAAACATCGTCACATGTGGGCGGGAACCACTAGTGGAAGTGGGTCATGTCCAGAAGTATAAGCCACATGATAGCAGTAGGGTTGAAGAAGACATCTACGTTCCACGGTGTTGCTGTGTCATACAAGTATCATTATATCAAAGGTATACAACACGGACACGTTAATGAATGTGATATATGGACAACACCTAAATATCTTTTATCTTAAAGAATACAAAGGCACAATACCATGACTGGAACAACACATAAATAACCCGCACGTAGGAGACAAACTTATGACTACGTTTCGGTCCGACTTGAACCATTTGTTATCTAAATGGTCGCTAGTATGCGGAGGTCTCTTATATTCTACTTCAACTTTAACAGAAGCACTAATGTTAGATACGAGATCAAGTTTTTCTGGCTCATCTCCCGCTTTCTCTCTGTTGTTGTGTCCTTGTCAGACTGACACCAAGTTTTCCATCACCCACATTTCTAGTCTCACAAGTGGATCTCAGTTCTCTCGGTCTGTTTCTCTACTTATGAAATCTTGATTAGCAGCTGTGCGTCGAGCTCTTCTTCCTCCTTCTGGTATGAGATCAACCATTGCTTTTAGTGTTCTCTTCATATTCCTGACTTGGTCCCCTACTATTTGGTGTGGGTTGTAATCACTGCTGCTACCACCACTACTGCTACGACTATTACTACTGCCTTAGGTCCCCCAGTGTTGATTGTGCCCAGTATGTTGTCAGATGACTTATTTATGTTTATCCCTCGCATATATTCAAAACACTGATACCTGATTAGCAGGGCAATTCCTCCCCCTCTCCCTCTCCCTGTCTCCTTATTACTTGATATATTGTTGGGAATCTGGCATCATTTTCAATTAGTTTTTGTTTCTGTTATAGTTATAATGTCTGGGGTTGCTTCTGATATCTGTGTTATAATGTCATCGTTCTTGTGTGTGTGTGTGTGTGCTCACCTATTTGTAGTTGCAAGGGTCGATTCACAACTCTTGGCCCCTCCTCTCTGCTGGTCACTACTAGGTCCACTGTCTCCCTGCTCTAAGAGCCTTATCGTACCTCTTCTTATAGCTTTATATGGGTCTTGCCTCCACTACATCACTTCCTGACAGCTCTAGTGCTGAAGAAATACTTCCTGACATCCCTGTGACTAATCTGAGTTTTAAATTTCCAGTTTTGGCCCCTTATTCCTGTGTCCCTTTGTCTCAATAAAGTTTGTACTGATACGTATGTCTTTTGTCCTCAGTGACTTCTTGTTAGAACGTCCACTGAGTGGCTTTCTTAGCGGAAGATTTGAATTAATATTGGGCTGTGTATGTCCTAATTTGCCATTTTTATTTAAGAAATTGAGATATTAGTCTATTCAAAACTTCAATGCGAATATTTAACTACCTCACCCTGCACTATTTATTTCCTCGTGCATTTAGGCACAGATGATTAGGGTAAATGCAATACGGGGATCCCTTTCTCGGATCACGCAGCGCTTGAAATAAATAAAGTTTCCACTGGGGCAATCTTCGCGTCTTTCCCCAGGAAGTGACCTCACAAGAGTCAAATAACACCCAGGTATGTATTTACTCCTGGGTGACAGGGACAGCAGGTGATGGGAGACGCACCCATACGTCCCGCCTCGTGGAGAGGGTCGTTCCCAGGTGTCCTAGGCAGTGAGACCAAAGTCAAAGTCAAACATTTATTTTCACATGATACAGTATTTGTACAGAGATGGGTGACATTTGGTTGTTCATGCAATAAGCCCATGGTTATGCAGGGTGATAATATCTGTGCTGTGAGTCACAGAGTAATTATCATGGTTATTAAGCTCACAGGTGAATCACAGTTTTGAGCAAGCTTCACCGGGGTGCCCCACAGGTCGCTCGTCATATAGATTAGTGCCGATGAGTGCCAAGATCTATCCCAATCCATGGCTCTCCATCATCACAGCTACTGCCTCCACCATTACATGCAACACTGAATGGTTAGAGACGCGCCCGCGATTAGCTAACGACGGATCGAACCTCCACTATTACTTACACCGACTAATACACCCAAGTTTAGCGCTTCAGGAGCTACAATATATGCTGGCAGCTGTGTTTATCTCTTGAATCTGGCAACAAACACTGTGTGGGAGGAAACAAAGAAGCACATGACACTGACTTTGTTGAGTTATCCAATGTAAACTTTTAATAATCTAATGTAAATACAGATTAGTTTACTTTGATCTTGCAACTTAGCAGTAATTTGTATAGTTGTGGTTGCAGGGGTCGAGTCATAGCTCCTGGCCCCGCCTCTTCACTGGTCGCTACTGGGTCACTCTCCCTGCGCCATGAGCTTTAACATACCTCTTCTTAAAGCTATGTATGGAACCTGCCTCCACTACATCGCTTCCCAAACTATTCCACTTCCCGACCACTCTGTGACTGAAGAAATACTTCCTAACATCCCTGTGATTCATCTGAGTCTTCAACTTCCAACTGTGTCCCCTTGTTGCTGTGTCCCATCTCTGGAACATTCTGTCTCTGTCAACCTTGTCAATTCCTCTCAATATTTTATATGTCGTTATCATGTCCTCCCTATCTCTCCTGTCCTCCAGTGTCGTCAGGTCGATTTCCCTTAACTTCTCCTTGTAGGACATACCCCTTAGCTCCGAGACTAGTCTTGTTGCAAACCTTTGCACTTTCTCTAGTTTCTTTACATGCTTGGCTAGGTGTGGGTTCCAAACTGGTGCTGCATACTCCAATATGGGCCTAACGTACAAAGTGTACAGGGTCCTGAACGATTCCTTATTAAGATGTCGGAATGCTGTTCTTAGGTTTGCTAGGCGCCCATATGCTGCAGCAGTTATTTGGTTGATGTGCGCCTCAGGAGATGTGTCTGGTGTTATACTCACCCCAAGATATTTTTCCTTGATTGAGGTTTGTAGTCTCTGGCCCCCTAGACTGTACTCCGTCTTATGTGTGTGTGTGTGTGTGTGTGTGTGTGTGTGTACTCACCTAGTTGTGGTTGCAGGAGTCGAGTCACAGCTCCTGGCCCCGCCTCTTCACTGGCAGCTTCTCGGTCACTCATCCCGCTCCATGAGTTTTATCATACCATTTCTTAAAGCTATGTATGGCCGCGGGGGCGTTGACCCCCGGAACTCTCTCCAGGTAAACTCCAGGTAAACATCACTTCCCAGACTATTCCACTTCCTGACAACTCTGTGACTGAAGAAATACTTCCTAACATCCCTGTAATTCATCTGAGTCTTCAACTTCCAACTGTGACCCCTTGTTGCTGTGTCCCATCTCTAGAACATCCTGTCTCTGTTCACCTTGTCAATTCCTCTCAGTATTTTATATGTCGTTATCATATCCCCCTTATCTCTCCTGTCTTCCAGTGTCCTCAGGTCGATTTCCCTTAACCTCTTCTCGTAGGACATACCCCTTAGCTCCAGGACTAGTCTTGTTGTAAACCTTTGCACTTTCTCTAGTTTCCTTACATGCTTGGCTAGGTGAGGGTTCCAAACTGGTGCTGCATACTCCAATATGGGCCTAACGTACACAGTGTACAGGGTCCTGAATGACTCCTTATTAGTGATGTATCGGATATTCGCATCCGCATCCGCGGAACATCCGCACAATTTCTTACATCCGCATCAACATCCGCAGAACATCCGCACAATTTCTTACATCCGCATCCGTAAAATGAGTAAGACATCCGTATACACATCCGCATCCCGGATATCTAAATTTTCACATCCGATACATCCCTACTCCTTATTATGTCGGAATGCTGTTCTGAGGTTTGCTAGGCGCCCGTATGCTGCAACAGTTATTTGGTTGATGTGCGCCTCAAGAGATGTGCCCGGTGTTATACTCACCCCAAGATCCTTTTCCTTGAGTGAGGTTTGTAGGCTCTGGCCCCCTAGCCTGTACTACGTCTGTGGTCTTCTTTGCCCTTCCCCAATTTTCATGACTTTACACTTGGTGGGGTTGAACTCCAGGAGCCAGTTGCTGGACCAGGCCTGCAGCCTATCCAGATCCCTTTGTAGTTCTGCCTGGTCCTCGTCCGATTGAATTCTTCTCATCAACTTCATATCATCTGCAAACAGGGACACTTTAGAGTCAATTCCATCCGTCATGTCGTTCACAAATACCAGAAACAGCACCGGTCCTAGGACTGATCCCTGTGGCACCCTGCTCGTTACAGGCGTCCACTCTGACACCTCGTCACGTACCGTGACTCGCTGTTGTCTTCCTGACAGGTATTATCTGATCCATTGTAGTGCCTTCCCTATTATTCCTGCCTGGTCCTCCAGCTTTTTCACTAATTTCTTGTGTGGAACTGTGTCAAACGCCTGCTTACAGTCCAAGAAAACGCAATCTACCCACCCCTCTCTATCTTGTCTTACTGCTGTCACCTTCTCATAGAATTCAAGTAGGTTTGTGATACAGGATTTCCCGTCCCTGAATCCGTGTGTGGGGTTGGGGGGGGGACGGAGAACAGCCTCCGCTTGTGCTGAATGGCAAATCAGGTCTAGTGCTTCATATACAATAAAAATAAAATTTTGAAAACCGTGAAAGCTACAACAAGGATGTGATGAACAAAAAGCAGTTCTTGGAAGGGGAAAGAGATAGGGAGAGAGAGAGAGAGAGAGAGAGAGAGAGAGAGAGAGAGAGAGAGAGAGAGAGAGAGAGAGAGAGAGAGAGAATACAAGGTGTTGTAAACATCACACAATTCGTCGTCAATCCACCTGGCCAGCCAGCGACACACACACACACACAGAAGAGGCGATATAAACAATGAGTCAACTGCACCTTTATGTTGGCAGCCGGAGGCCCTGGCAGCGGCTGCTGCTGCAGCAGTGGCACCGCCTGCAGCAGCACTGGCACACCACCAGGCCAGCATTGTCTTGGTCCTGCTCCACAACCATCACCACCTCCACCCTTCACTCTGACACCTCGCACTCTTCCAAGAGTCACTCAAGTTGGCGAAGATGCCCGCCGGTAATAATGGTGTGTACATACAAACTTACAAAGCAACCAAATTAAAAAGTTCATAAAGAATATGAATATATATATATATATATATATATATATATATATATATATATATATATATATATATATATATATATATATATATATATATATATATATAAACACTGATCTCTGGCCGCCTGCTCTTGCGAATTCCTAGCATATATATATATATATATATATATATATATATATATATTATTAACACATCGGCCGTTTCCCACCGAGGCAGGGTTACCAGAAAAAGAAAAAAAATACTCTCATCATCATTTACTCCATCACTGTCTTGCCAGAGGCACACCTACACTGCAGTTAAAAAACTGCAGTTAAAACACCACTCCTTCGGAGAGCAGGCAATGTACTTCCCATCTCTAGGACTCAAGTCCGGCTAACCTGTTTCTCAAAATCCCTTTATAAATGTTACTTTGCTCACACTCCAACAGAACGTCAAGTCACAAAAACCATTTGTCTCCACTCGCTCGTAACACGCTCACGTACGCTTTACCCTCTCCCTCCAACCTCTCCTAGGATGACCCCTACACCGCCTTCCTTCCATTACAGAGTTATACGCCCTCCGAGTCATTCTATTTTGTTCCATCCTCTCTAAATGTAAGAACCACCTAACCAATCCCTCTTCAGTCTTCTGAATAATACTTTTAGAAACCCCGCACCTCCTAATCTCCAAGCTACGGATTCTCTGCAATATATTCACACCACATATTGCCCTCAGACACGACATCACCATTGCCTCCAGCCTTCTCCTTGTTGAAACATTCACCACCCATGCCTCACACCTGAATAAGAGCGTTGGTATCACTATACTCTCATACATTCCTTCTTTGCTTCCACAGATAACATTCTTTGTCTCCACAGACTCCTCTGTGCACCACTCACCTTTTCCTCATCAATTCTATGATTCACCTCGTCTTTCATAGACCCATCTGCTGACAAGTCCACTCCCAAATATCTGAAGAAATTCACTTCCTCCATACTCCCTCCCTCCAATCTACTCTCCAATCTTTCATTACCTGTTTTTTTTTGGTTATCATCATCACCTTGTTCTTTCTTTTGTTCACTTGTAATTTCCATCTCTCACATACCCTTCCAAACTCATCCACCAACCTCTTCAACTTATCTTCAGAATGTCCCAAAAGCACAGTGTCATCAGCAAAAAGCAACTGTGACAACTCCCACTTTGTGTTAGATTCTTTATCTCTTAATCCCACACCTCTTGCCAATCCCATCTATAAATATATTGAACAACTATGGTGACCTTAAACATCCCTGTCTAAGGCCTGCCTTTACTGGGAAATAATCTCCCTCTCTCCTATATACTCTAACCTAAGCCTCACTATCATCGTTAAAAACTTTTAACTGCTTTTAGTAACCTACCACCCATCCCATACATTTGCAACATCTGCCACATTGCTCTCCTATCCACCCTATCATATGCCTTTTCCAGACCCATAAATGCAATGAAAATCTCTTTACCCTTATCTAAATACTGTTCACCTATATGCTTCACTGTAAACACTTGGTCTACACACCCCTTATCCTTCGTAAAGCCTCTTTGGTCATCTGCAATCCTGCTCTCCATTTTACTTAATTCTTTCAATAATAACTCTACCATTCACTTTACCAGGTATACTTAACAGGCTTATTGCACTCTCTTTTGTCCCCCTTGTCTTTATACAAAGGAACTACACACACACCAGTCCCTAGGTACCTTACCCTCTTCCATACATTTATTAAATAAAAGCACCAACCATTCGAAAACTATATCCCCTATCTGCCTTTTAACATTTCTGTCCTTATCCCATCAATCCCAGCTGCTTTACCCCACTGTCTCACGCACCTTCCCCACACTCACAACTGGCTGGTCCTCACTCCTACAAGATGTTGAATATCCCTGCCTAATGCATTAAATCACTGCTTCTCTATCTTCATCAACATTCATCAGTTCCTCAAAATACTCCCTCTATCTTCCCGATACCTCTAACTCTATCTAATAATTCTCCTTTCTTATTTTTAACTGTCAAGTCCATTCGTTCCCTAGGCTTTCTCGACTTAATAATCACACACACACACACATATACACACACACACGCCCCGATGGCATGGTGGTTAGCGCTCTTGCTTCACGCACGGATGGCCCGGGTTCAATTCCCGGCGGGGCCGAAACATTTCGAAGTGTTTCGTTACACACACACACATACATACAACAGGCCTAGTGTCTAATCGACATGTGCCTAGGACAAAATGGTAACTAACACACATATACACACATATACACACACATATACACACACATATATACACACACACATATACACACATACACACACACACATACACAAACACACACACACTTATACACGTGCGCGTGCGTGCGTCCAGGGTCGTGTTCTAAATGTCCCAGGGTCGTATTTTGGGTATCCCAGTGCCGTGTCCTGAGCGTCCCAGGGTCGCGTCCTGCGCGTCCAAGGATCGTGTCCTGGGCGTCCCAGGGTCGTGTTCTGTGCCTCTCAGGGAAATGTTCCTGGTTATCATGTTTCCTGTGTTTAG
This sequence comes from Cherax destructor, assembly GCA_009830355.1. Classification (NCBI taxonomy): domain Eukaryota; kingdom Metazoa; phylum Arthropoda; class Malacostraca; order Decapoda; family Parastacidae; genus Cherax; species Cherax destructor. The sequence goes on from WNWK01003732.1 coordinate 34,007, forward strand.
TGGTAGACGTCCAAGATACTACAAACATAACAACGACTTCCTGATTCCTGTAGTCTGGCATCTCTCGTCCCATGATAACTACATCAGTCCTTCCCAACAATGACAGGTCTGCCAACCCAGTATATGACTCACAGTATCTCTAGCCAGCACACCTCGAGTCACTCATTTTCGTCAATAAACAGCAAATTGTGTGCGTGGGAGGGGTTAATGCACCACTATACAGGAACCAAAATACGTAACGTGTGGTGCTGGCCTAGGGCCAGAGAGGTTAAACGTGGCGGGGCTGAGCCCTAGACCTGTGTGGTGGTCTTTCACTCAGTATATACTACACGAACACGTGTTTATATATCCTCTATTTTTCATAAGGGAGTAGCTGAAATTTGTCCTTATTGATCATCAAAATGTTTTCCGAGGTCTACTGAAGACTTGGTTTATATCCGTTTGGAAATTTACAGTGTCCTCAATGGACGACACTCTCATGCAAATTCTAGTATCGTCTGCAAAGAATAATATGTGTCTTTTTCTATTTCAGATATGAGGCTAAGGAAAAAGATGGGGGCGAGTACTGCACCTTGTGGAACAGAAGTTTTCACTGTGGCAGCCACTGACTTAACTCTGTTTACTATTACTCTTCGAATCCTATTTATTAGAGTTAAGAATCCATCTGCTCACTTTTCAGCTATTCCCTGTGCACGAATTTTGTGTGCTATTACTGCGTGATCCCACTTGTCAAAAGCTTTTGCAAAGTCTATGTATACTACATTTGCATTCTGTTTGTCCTCCAGTGCGAACTGCTCTAAACCCATGCTGTCCTGGGTTGTGTAATTATTGGGAATCCAAGTGGTTTGCGTTCTTGCTTCTTATATGGGACGTTAGTGTTATTGGTCTATAAATCTTTGTTATTTATGGGGTGAGGCTATATTTATTGTTTTTAACGACTGTTTGATGAACCCCCGTGTCTAGGCTCCCTCTCCGTATAAAATTTAAGGCATGTGATACAGTGCATGGGCATAGTTTCAAAGACTTTCTCAGAGACTAGTGTAGTTAGGGTTATGTCAAAAATTTTGGAGATATTGACAAGGTTTTGAGTCTCGTTGATGAATAATTCATTCAGATTATCGACCTCTAGCCTGATTAACAGCTTAATTAGCAATAGTCATATTGAGACTTCAATATTTCACTCTTTTCACTGCTGTCATCAGTGTAAGTTCCATTTCGTTTGATGATATTTTTACTCTGGGTGTATTTTGTTTTTCTTTCAAGTTCATTAGTTGCTTTTAGCTACTTCTGTCTCTCATAGACTCTGATTCATTCAGTTTTGAATGAGTCAGAGTCTGATGCTTCCGTAGCCAGTGCTTCCTTCCACATTCCAGATAGTCTAGCACCCTTCAAAAGCTCTGAGATTCTTCTTCACCTCTACAGGGAGTGTCTCTCTTTCTAGCTTACATTTTCTCTTCATTTTCCTTAGTGGAATGTGCCTTTAGCATACTTCTAGTGCCGCAGAGTTGATTCAATCTAGACACAGATTGGGATCCATGTTATTGAAAATATATTCCCATCATGTTTCATTAAGCATATGATTTATATGACCCTAGTTGATATTTTTATTGTTACAGTTGAATTTGGTGAAAACACCCTAACGACTGTTTGCATTTTGCTGGTCAGGACCCCTGTGCATGCAGGTCTGAACCGCGGTTAGACTGTGATCTAAATTTACTCTCTTCGATACTGTTAGTAAGTAAGTTTATTCAGGTATACAGAAATACAGTTACATAGATTATCATACATAGAAGCATATGTGTAGAAAACCTAGGATAACATCAGGAGTATTTTCTAGTCATGTTGGCCCCTCTATTTGCTGGCTTACGGCGAATATATTACAAAGGCTCAACGACTCATATGTGTGAGTATGTTCGTCTGAGATGCCTCCTGGAATTGTATTATCCTTTTACACTATTTGCTACGTGGTAAACAGAGTTAAGTCGGAGGCTGCCATAGTGAAAAGTTTTGTTTCTAAAGGCACAGTACTGGCCCCCATTTTGTAATTTCTTACCATTTTTTTTCTGTTTCCTGGCACTAAAAAATCCCTTGCTATTCAGTGGTTGTATCCCAAGGAGTCTGTACCTTCTGATCAGTCTCCTTCGAATGGTATGCAGGGCAGAGTGTGTTGTTCTTCATGTGGTGAAATATTCTGTATTTCAGGGTAGAAAAGACTACAGGAGGTAGAACGACATACTCCTTTGACCAGGTGGGATACCAAGGGGTGACTTCCTTGGGAATATCAAGGGGTGACTTCCTTGGGAATATCAAGGGATGACTTCATGGGGGATACCAAGGGATGACTTCTTTGGGGATACCAGAGGTTGACTTCATGAGGGATACCAGGAGATGACTTCATGGGGGGATACCAGGGGATGACTTCATGGGGGATACCAGAGGTTGACTTCATGAGGCATACCAGGGGATGACTTCAAAGGGGATACCAGGAGATGACTTCATGGGGGATACCAGGGGATGACATCATGAGAGATACCAGGGGATGACTTCGTGAAAGATACCAAGGGATGACTTCATGGGGGACCAAGGGATGATTTCATGGGGGATACCAGGAAATAAATTAGACACATATGCAACACTTGGGTATCTTTATTGAGGAAACGTTTCGCCACACAGTGGCTTCATCAGTCCATACAAAGGAGAATCGTGAAGAATAGGAGGAGTGTGAGGTTGTCAGTCCCTCAATCTTGAGTCGATGTTGTCAGTCCATCAATCTTGAATAGAATAACAGCATATGAGCAGAGGAAGCTTATATACTGTAGACAGGAGAGGTGCAGCAGTTGTAGGAGGTGTCACATTTGTTCAATGTGGAAGTAGGTCGTGCCCAAGGAATAGGTAAGCGAAGAAATCCCTGTATTAAGATACCAAGATGTTGCAGTGTCAGACAGGATGTGAATGAATGGTTCAGAGAACCGACGAGTTGGTAAATTAGACACATATGCAACACTTGGGTATCTTTATTGAGGAAACGTTTCGCCACACAGTGGCTTCATCAGTCCATACAAAGGAGAATCGTGAAGAATAGGAGGAGTGTGAGGTTGTCAGCCACTGTGTGGCGAAACGTTTCTCAATAAAGATAGCCAAGTGTTGCATATGTGTCTAATTTACCAACTCGTCGGTTCTCTGAACCATTCATTCACATACCAGGAAATAACTTCATGGTGCATACCAGGGATGACTTCATGGGGGATATCAAGGGATGACTTCATAGGAGATGACTACATGAGGGATACAAGAAGAGTTCAAGGCGGGGATACCTATGTTTGGTTCACCGCGGGAAGCACACCTGCAGATACTCTCCTCACACACGCCCGAGGGTGGTGCAGGTGTAACACATATGTGTACCTCCTGGCAGCAACATAACTGAGAGTGGTACAGGTGTAACACACATGTGTACCTCCTGGCAGCAACATAACTGATGGTGGTGCAGGTGTAACACACATGTGTATCTTCTGGCAGCAGCATAACTGAGGCTGGTACAGGTGTAACACACATGTGTACCTCCTGGCAGCAACATAACTGAGTGATGCAGGTGTAAAACACATGTGTACCTCCTGGCAGCAACATAACTGAAGGTGGTGCAGGTGTACCACACATGTGTACCTCCTGGCAGCAACATAACTGAAGGTGGTGCAGGTGTAACACACATGTGTACCTCCTGGCAGCAACATAACTGAGGGTGGTGCAGGTGTAACACACATCTGTACCTCCTAGCAGCAACATAACTGAGGGTGGTGCAGGTGTAACACACATCTGTACCTCCTGGCAGCAACATAACTGAGGGTGGTGCAGGTGTAACACACATCTGTACCTCCTGGCAGCAACATAACTGAGTGATGCAGGTGTAAAACACATGTGTACCTCCTGGCAGCAACATAACTGAAGGTGGTGCAGGTGTAAAACACATGTGTACCTCCTGGCAGCAACATAACTGAGGGTGGTGCAGGTGTAACACACATGTGTACCTCCTGGCAGCAACATAACTGAAGGTGGTGCAGGTGTAACACACATGTGTACCTCCTGGCAGCAACATAACTGAGGGTGGTGCAGGTGTAACACATATGTGTACCTCCTGGCAGCAACATAACTGAGGGTGGTGCAGGTGTAACACACATCTGTACCTCCTGGCAGCAACATAACTGAGGGTGGTGCAGGTGTAACACACATCTGTACCTCCTGGCAGCAACATAACTGAGGGTGGTGCAGGTGTAACACACATCTGTACCTCCTGGCAACAACATAACTGAGGGTGGTGCAGGTGTAACACACATCTGTACCTCCTGGCAACAACATAACTGAGGGTGGTGCAGGTGTAACACACATCTGTACCTCCTGGCAGCAACATAACTGAGGGTGGTGCAGGTGTAACACACATCTGTACCTCCTGGCAGTAACATAACTGAGGGTGGTGCAGGTGTAACACACATCTGTACCTCCTGGCAGCAACATAACTGAGGGTGGTGCAGGTGTAACACACATCTGTACCTCCTGGCAGCAACATAACTGAGGGTGGTGCAGGTGTAACACACATCTGTACCTCCTGGCAGCAACATAACTGAGGGTGGTGCAGGTGTAACACACATGTGTACCTCCTGGCAGCAACATAACTGAGGGTGGTGCAGGTGTAACACACATCTGTACCTCCTGGCAACAACATAACTGAGGGTGGTGCAGGTGTAACACACATCTGTACCTCCTGGCAGCAACATGTTGACGACATCCACAAGTTAGGTTGTCCTCGGCTGAGTGTCTAACAATAACATAACTTTTTCAGACTTAAAAAGTACGAATTAAATCTTTGCTGGTGTCCAAAGACGTAGCTCTGTTGTTGTGTCCCTCCCTGTCCTGAGTGTGTTGTGTTCCTGTCTGTCCTGAGTGTGTTGTGTTTCTGTCTGTCCTGAGTGTGTTGTGTTCCTGTCTGTCCTGAGTGTGTTGTGTTTCTGTCTGTCCTGAGTGTGTTGTGTTTCTGTCTGTCCTGAGTGTGTTGTGTTTCTGTCTGTCCTGAGTGTGTTGTGTTCCTGTCTGTCCTGAGTGTGTTGTGTTTCTGTCTGTCCTGAGTGTGTTGTGTTCCTGTCTGTCCTGAGTGTGTTGTGTTCCTGTCTGTCCTGAGTGTTTTGTGTTTCTGTCTCTCCTGAGTGTGTTGTGTTTCTGTCTGTCCTGAGTGTGTTGTGTTCCTGTCTGTCCTGAGTGTGTTGTGTTTCTGTCTGTCCTGAGTGTGTTGTGTTCCTGTCTGTCCTGAGTGTGTTGTGTTCCTGTCTGTCCTGAGTGTGTTGTGTTTCTGTCTGTCCTGAGTGTGTTGTGTTTCTGTCTGTCCTGAGTGTGTTGTGTTCCTGTCTGTCCTGAGTGTGTTGTGTTCCTGTCTGTCCTGAGTGTGTTGTGTTCCTGTTTGTCCTGAGTGTGTTGTGTTCCTGTCTGTCCTGAGTGTGTTGTGTTTCTGTCTGTCCTGAGTGTGTTGTGTTTGTCTGTCCTGAGTGTGTTGTGTTTCTGTCTGTCCTGAGTGTGTTGTGTTTCTGTCTGTCCTGAGTGTGTTGTCTTTCTGTCTGTCCTGAGTGTGTTGTCTTTCTGTCTGTCCTGAGTGTGTTGTGTTTCTGTCTGTCCTGAGTGTGTTGTGTTTCTGTCTGTCCTGAGTGTGTTATGTTCCTGTCTGTCCTGAGTGTGTTGTGTTTCTGTCTGTCCTGAGTGTGTTGTGTTTCTGTCTGTCCTGAGTGTGTTGTGTTTCTGTCTGTCCTGAGTGTGTTGTGTTTCTGTCTGTCCTGAGTGTGTTGTCTTTCTGTCTGTCCTGAGTATGTTGTGTTTCTGTCTGTCCTCAGTGTGTTGTGTTCCTGTCTGTCCTGAGTGTGTTATGTTCCTGTCTGTCCTGAGTGTGTTGTGTTTCTGTCTGTCCTGAGTGTGTTGTGTTTCTGTCTGTCCTGAGTGTGTTGTGTTTCTGTCTGTCCTGAGTGTGTTGTGTTTCTGTCTGTCCTGAGTGTGTGGTGTTCCTGTCTGTCCTGAGTGTGTGGTGTTTCTGTCTGTCCTGAGTGTGTGGTGTTTCTGTCTGTCCTGAGTGTGTGGTGTTTCTGTTTGTCCTGAGTGTGTGGTGTTCCTGTCTGTCCTGAGTGTGTGGTGTTTCTGTCTGTCCTGAGTGTGTGGTGTTTCTGTCTGTCCTGAGTGTGTGGTGTTTCTGTCTGTCCTGAGTGTGTGGTGTTTCTGTCTGTCCTGAGTGTGTGGTGTTTCTGTCTGTCCTGAGTGTATATAATAATGTATCTCTCCCGCCTGCGTTCTAGGGAGTACAGGTTTAGGAACTTCAAGCGTTCCCAGTAATTGAGGTGGTTTATTGCAGTTATGCGTGCCGTGAAGGTTCTCTGCACATTTTCTAGGTCAGCAATTTCACCTGCCTTGAAAGGTGCAGTTAGTGTGCAGCAATATTCCAGCCTAGATAGAACAAGCGACCTGAAAAGTGTCAACATGGGCTTGGCATTCCTGGTTTTGAAGGTTCTCATTATCCATCCTGTCATTTTTCTAGCAGATGCGATTGCTACAGTGTTATGGTCCTTGAAGGCGAGATCCTCTGACATGATCACTCCCAGGTGTTTGACATTAGTTTTTCGCTCTATTGTGTGGTTGGAATTTGTTTAATACTCCTATGAGATTTTAATTTCCTCACGTTTTCCATATCGGAGTAACTGAAATTTTTCATCATTGAACTTCATATTATAAATTAGACACATATGCAGCCCATTTAAAGATTTGGTTGATGTCTGCTTGGAGTCTTGCAGTGTCTTCAATGGTGGACACTGTCTTGCAGATTCGGGTGTCATCTGCAAAGGAAGACACGGCACTGTGGCTTATATCCCTGTCTATGTCCGATGTGAGGATGAGGAACAGGATGGGAGCGAGTACTGTGCCTTGTGAAACAGCTTTTCACCGTAGCCGTCTCAGACTTTACTCTGTTGACTACTACTCTTTATGTTCTACTTGTTAGGAAATTATAGATCCATCTACCAACTTTTCCTGTTATTCCTTTATCACGCATTTTGTGTGCTATTACACCATGGTCACACTTGTCAAAGGCTTTTGCAAAGTCTGTGTATATAACAGCTGCATTCTGTTTGTCTTCTAGAGCATCCAAGACCTTGTCGTAGTGGTCCAGTAGTTGGGACAGACAGAAGCGACCTGTTATAAAGCCATGCTGCCCTGAGTTGTGTAATTGATAGGTATCTAGATGAGTGGCGATCTTGCTTCTTAGAACCCTTTCAAAGATTTTTATAATATGGGACATTAGTGCTATTGGTCTGTAGTTTTTTTGCTATTGCTTTACTGCCCCCTTTGTGGAGTGGGGCTATGTCTGTTGTTTTTAATAACTGCGGGACGACCTCAGTGTCCATGCTCCCTCTCCATAGGATGTTAAAAGCACGTGATAGGGGCTTCTTGCAGTTCTTGATGAACACGGAGTTCCATGAGTCAGGGTCTGGGGCGGAGTGCATGGGCATGTCATTTATTGCCTTTTCGAAGTCATTTGGCGTCAGGGTAATGTCAGATAGGCTTGCGTCTATTAAGTTCTGACACTCTGAGTGTGTTGTGTTTCTGTCTGTCCTGAGTGTGTTGTGTTCCTGTCCTGAGTGTGTTGTGTTCCTGTCCCGAGTGTGTTGTGTTCCTGTCTGTCCTGAGTGTGTGGTGTTCCTGTCTGTCCTGAGTGTGTTGCATTCCTGTCCTGAGTGTGTTGTGTTCCTGTCTGTCCTGAGTGTGTGGTGTTCCTGTCTGTCCTGAGTGTGTTGTGTTCCTGTCCTGAGTGTGTTGTGTTCCTGTCTGTCCTGAGTGTGTGGCGTTCCTGTCTGTCCTGAGTGTGTGGTGTTCCTGTCCTGAGTGTGTTGTGTTCCTGTCTGTCCTGAGTGTGTGGTGTTCCTGTCCTGAGTGTGTTGTGTTCCTGTCTGTCCTGAGTGTGTGGTGTTCCTGTCTGTCCTGAGTGTGTGGTGTTCCTGTCCTGAGTGTGTTGTGTTCCTGTCTGTCCTGAGTGTGTGGTGTTCCTGTCTGTCCTGAGTGTGTGGTGTTCCTGACTGTCCTGAGTGTGTGGTGTTCCTGTCCTGAGTGTGTTGTGTTCCTGTCTGTCCTGAGTGTGTGGTGTTCCTGTCCTGAGTGTGTTGTGTTCCTGTCTGTCCTGAGTGTGTTGCGTTCCTGTCTGTCCTTAGTGTGTTGCGTTCCTGTCTGTCCTGAGTGTGTTGTGTTCCTGTCCTGAGTGTGTTGTGTTCCTGTCTGTCCTGAGTGTGTGGTGTTCCTGTCCTGAGTGTGTTGTGTTCCTGTCTGTCCTGAGTGTGTGGTGTTCCTGTCTGTCCTGAGTGTGTTACGTTCCTGTCTGTCCTGAGTGTGTTGTGTTCCTGTCCTGAGTGTGTTGTGTTCCTGTCTGTCCTGAGTGTGTTGCGTTCCTGTCTGTCCTGAGTGTGTTGTGTTCCTGTCCTGAGTGTGTTGTGTTCCTGTCCTGAGTGTGTTGTGTTCCTGTCCTGAGTGTGTTGTGTTCCTGTCCTGAGTGTGTTGTGTTCCTGTCCTGAGTGTGTTGTGTTCCTGTCTGTACTGAGTGTGTGGTGTTCCTGTCTGTCCTGAGTGTGTGGTGTTCCTGTGTCCTGGGTACGTTGTGTTCCTGTCTGTCCTGAGTGTGTGTGGTGTTCCTGTGTCCTGAGTGTGTGGTGTTCCTGTGTCCTGAGTGTGTGGTGTTCCTGTCTGACCTGAGTGTGTTGTGTTTCTGTCTGTCCTGAGGGTGTTGTGCTCCTGTCTGTCCTGAGTGTGTGGTGTTCCTGTGTCCTGAGTGTGTGGTGTTCCTGTGTCCTGAGTGTGTGGTGTTCCTGGGTCCTGAGTGTGTTGTGTTCCTGTCTGTACTGAGTGTATTGTGTTCCTGTCTGTCCTGAGTGTGTTGTGTTCCTGTCTGGCCTGAGTGTGTTGTGTTCCTGTCTGTCCTGAGTGTGTGGTGTTCCTGGGTCCTGAGTGTGTGGTGTTCCTGGGTCCTGAGTGTGTTGTGTTCCTGTCTGTACTGAGTGTGTTGTGTTCCTGTCTGTCATGAGTGTATTGTGTTCCTGTCTGTCCTGAGTGTGTTGTGTTCCTGTCTGGCCTGAGTGTGTGGTGTTCCTGTCTGTCCTGAGTGTGTGGTGTTCCTGGGTCCTGAGTGTGTGGTGTTCCTGGGTCCTGAGTGTGTGGTGTTCCTGGGTCCTGAGTGTGTTGTGTTCCTGTCTGTACTGAGTGTGTTGTGTTCCTGTCTGTACTGAGTGTGCTGTGTTCCTGTCTGTACTGAGTGTGTTGTGTTCCTGTCAGGCCTGAGTGTGTTGTTTTCCTGTCTGTCCTGAGTGTGTGGTGTTCCTGGGTCCTGGGTGTGTGGTGTTCCTGGGTCCTGAGTGTTTGGTGTTCCTGGATCCTGAGTGTGTGGTGTTCCTGGGTCCTGAGTGTGTTGTGTTCCTGGGTCCTGAGTGTGTGGTGTTCCTGGGTCCTGAGTGTGTTGTGTTCCTGGGTCCTGAGTGTGTGGTGTTCCTGGGTCCTGAGTGTGTGGTGTTCCTGGGTCCTGAGTGTGTGGTGTTCCTGGGTCCTGAGTGTGTTGTGTTCCTGGGTCCTGAGTGTGTGGTGTTCCTGGGTCCTGAGTGTGTGGTGTTCCTGGGTCCTGAGTGTGTTGTGTTCCTGGGTCCTGAGTGTGTGGTGTTCCTGTCTGTACTGAGTGTGTTGTGTTCCTGTCTGTACTGAGTGTGCTGTGTTCCTGTCTGTACTGAGTGTGTTGTGTTCCTGTCAGGCCTGAGTGTGTTGTGTTCCTGTCTGTCCTGAGTGTGTGGTGTTCCTGGGTCCTGAGTGTGTTGTGTTCCTGGGTCCTGAGTGTGTGGTGTTCCTGGGTCCTGAGTGTGGGTGTTCCTGGGTCCTGAGTGTGTGGTGTTCCTGGGTCCTGAGTGTGTGGTGTTCCTGGGTCCTGAGTGTGTGGTGTTCCTGGGTCCTGAGTGTGTTGTGTTCCTGGGTCCTGAGTGTGTGGTGTTCCTGGGTCCTGAGTGTGTGGTGTTCCTGGGTCCTGAGTGTGTGGTGTTCCTGGGTCCTGAGTGTGTGGTGTTCCTGGGTCCTGAGTGTGTGGTGTTCCTGGGTCCTGAGCGTGTGGTGTTCCTGGGTCCTGAGTGTGTGGTGTTCCTGGGTCCTGAGTGTGTGGTGTTCCTGTGTCCTGAGTGTGTGATGGAGTACCTCCTGTGAGAGTAGACAGGATATGGGGGTGAAGGTAGGGTGGTGCTGTGGGTGATGGTGGGGTGATGGTGGAGTGATGGTAGGGTAATGGTGGAGGTGATGGTAGGGTAATGGTGATGTGATGGTGGGGTGATGGTAGGGTGGTGGTGGGGTGATGGTAGGGTGGTGATGGGGTGATGGTAGGGTAATGGTGGGGGTAATGGTGGGGGTAATGGTGGGGATGATGGTAGGATAATGGTGGGGGTGATTTTAGCGTAATCGTGGGGGTGATGATGGGGATGATGGTGGGGTGATGGTGGGGGTGATGGTGGGGTAATGGTGGGGGTGATGGTGGGGTAATGGTGGGGTGATGTATCTTTCTCGTCTACATTCCAAGGAGTACAGGTTAAGGGATTGCAAACTGTCCCAGTAATTTAGGTGCAGTGTAGGTTCTTTGTATATTATCCAGATCTGCAGTATCGCCTGCTTTGAAAGGGGCCGTTACAGCAGTACTCCAGCCTAGAGAGAAAAAAATGATTTAAAGAGAATCATCATTGGCTTGGAATCCCTTGTTTTGAAGGTTCTCATTATCCATCCCATCATTTTCCTAGCAAATGTGGTAGACTGGTAGTGGTATTGTTAATATCCTTGAAAATGAGATCCTCTGACATTATCACTCCCAAGTTACTTCACATTAATTTTTCGATCTATTGTGTGGTTAAAATTTGTTTAATACTCTGATTTAGATTTTATTTCCTCAAGTTTTCCATAGTGGAGTAATTGAAATTTGTCCTTACTGAACTTCATATTGTTTTCTGTGGCCCATTTGAAGGCTTGGTTTATATCCGCTTGAAGTGTAAGAACAGAGAAGGAATCCCTGAATGAGGTTGAAGTGTTGTGGCTTGACTCTATTTTCAACCCACCTGCTGCCCAGCCAGCACCACGCCCACGCTAACTACCACGCCCATGCTAACTACCACGCCCATGCTATCCCGTCCATGTTAACTACCCGTTCAATAGTAACTACCACGCCCATGTTAACTATCCCATCCGTGTTAACTACCCCGTCCGTATTAACTACCCCGTCCGTATTAACTACCCCGTCCGTATTAACTACCCCGTCCGTATTAACTACCCCGTCCGTATTAACTACCCCGTCCGTATTAACTACCTTGTATTCACTTTCAGCTCATCTGAGATCTTTTGGTGCCAGGGATCATACAGACCTGAGTATCGAATACTTCCTGAAAAAATGGAGAAAAACATAATAGGCGTGGGAAGGAAGAAACCAGATTTCAAAAGAGAATACGAAAAAAAAAGACAAATCTTAAATGCAGTACACTGGGAGAGAGAACCGAAATACAATGAACGATGTTAAAAGAAGTCGAGAGACAGAGGAGAAATGCATACTCGGAAGCAGTGGTATAAACAAACATGCAGATAAGCAAAGAGTAGAAGTGTAAGAGCATGGACAACTACAGAGAGCGAAGGACAGTAGGAAACAAGAGAGGTGAATAAAAGAACCAAAAATGAGTATGTACAGGTAAGAAGACTGAGTATGTACAGGTAAGAAGAGAGGCTGAGTACGTACAAGTAAGAGAAGCTGAGTACGTACAAGTAAGAAGAGAGGCTGAGTACGTACATGTAAGAGAGGCTGAGTACGTACAGGTAAGAGAGGCCGAGTACGTACAGGTAAGAAGACTGAGTACGTACAGGTAAGAAGAGAGGCTGAGTACGTACAGGTAAGAAGAGAGACTGAGTACGTACAGGTAAGAGAGGCTGAGTACATACAGGTAAGAAGAGAGACTGAGTATGTGCAGGTAAGAGAGGCTGAGTACGTACAGGTAAGAAGAGAGGGTGAGTACGTACAGGTAAGACGAGAAGCCGAGTACGTACAAGTAAGAAGAGAGGCTGAGTACGTACAGGTAAGAAGAGGCTTAGTACGTACACTTGAGAGACTGAGTACGTACAGGTAAGAAGAGAAGCTGAGTACGTACAGGTAATAAGAGAAGCTGAGTACATACAGGTGATAAGAGAAGCTGAGTACGTACAGGTGATAAGAGAAGCTGAGTACGTACAGGTGATAAGAGAAGCTGAGTACGTACAGGTGATAAGAGAAGCTGAGTACGTACAGGTGATAAGAGAATCTGAGTACGTACAGGTGATAAGAGAATCTGAGTACATACAGGTAATAAGAGAAGCTGAGTGCGTACAGGTGATAAGAGAAGCTGAGTACGTACAGGTAATAAGAGAAGCTGAGTACGTACAGGTAATAAGAGAAGCTGAGTGCGTACAGGTGATAAGAGAAGCTGAGTACGTACAGGTAATAAGAGGACCTGAGTACATACAGGTAATAAGAGAAGCTGAGTACGTACAGGTAATAAGAGAAGCTGAGTACGTACAGGTGATAAGAGAAGCTGAGTACGTACAGGTAATAAGAGAAGCTGAGTACGTACAGGTGATAAGAGAAGCTGAGTACGTACAGGTAATAAGAGAAGCTGAGTACGTACAGGTAATAAGAGAAGCTGAGTGCGTACAGGTGATAAGAGAAGCTGAGTACGTACAGGTAATAAGAGAAGCTGAGTACGTACAGGTAATAAGAGAAGCTGAGTGCGTACAGGTGATAAGAGAAACTGAGTACGTACAGGTAATAAGAGAAGCTGAGCTACGTACAGGTAATAAGAGAAGCTGAGTACGTACAGGTACTAACTGAACTAAGTACATACAGGTAATAAGAGAAGCTGAGTACGTACAGGTGATAAGAGAAGCTGAGTACGTACAGGTAATAAGAGAAGCTGAGTACGTACAGGTGATAAGAGAAGCTGGGCTACATACAGGTAATAAGAGAAGCTGAGTACGTACAGGTACTAACTGAAGCTAAGTACATACAGGTAATAAGAGAAGCTGAGTACGTACTGGTGATAAGAGAAGCTGAGTACGTACAGGTAATAAGAGAAGCTGAGTACGTACAGGTGATAAGAGAAGCTGGGCTACGTACAGGTAATAAGAGAAGCTGAGTACGTACAGGTACTAAGAGAAGCTAAGTACATATAGGTAATAAGAGAAGCTGAGTACGTACAGGTGATAAGAGAAGCTGAGTACGTACAGGTGATAAGAGAAGCTAAGTACATACAGGTAATAAGAGAAGCTGAGTACGTACAGGTACTAACTGAAGCTAAGTACATACAGGTAATAAGAGAAGCTAAGTACATACAGGTAATAAGAGAAGCTGAGTACGTACAGGTAATAAGAGAAGCTGAGTACGTACAGGTACTAAGAGAAGCTAAGTACATACAGGTAATAAGAGAAGCTAAGTACATACAGGTAATAAGAGAAGCTGAGTACGTACAGGTAATAAGAGAAGCTGAGTACGTACAGGTAATAAGAGAAGCTGAGTACGTACAGGTACTAACTGAAGCTAAGTACACACAGGTAATAAGAGAAGCTGAGTACGTACAGGTACTAAGAGAAGCTAAGTACATACAGGTAATACGAGAAGCTGAGTACGTACAGGTAATAAGAGAAGCTAAGTACATACAGGTAATAAGAGAAGCTGAGTACGTACAGGTAATAAGAGAAGCTGAGTACGTACAGGTAATAAGAGAAGCTGAGTACGTACAGGTACTAACTGAAGCTAAGTACATACAGGTAATAAGAGAAGCTGAGTACGTACAGGTACTAAGAGAAGCTAAGTACATACAGGTAATAAGATAAGCTGAGTACGTACAGGTACTAAGAGAAGCTAAGTACATACAGGTAATGAGAGAAGCTGAGTACGTACAGGTGATAAGAGAAGCTGGGCTACAAACTGAGAATAACAATGCAGTGGAAGTCAAATCTGAGTAGAAACTGTTGCAGTCGCATTAGTAAACAACAGTAAAAGGCAAAGTGATGATAACTGAGAAGCGAAGACGAGCACATGAAGAATGATGAGAAAATCTACAAGGAGCTGAACATACGAGTTAAGATGTTCCATTAGTAAATACGGACAACAACGAATAAACCAATTAGGACTTTGGAGTATGACGTGGATGGTTGGGATACTACAGTGGTGGTATACCACAATGATGGACAACAGGAATAAAGGTTAACAAACTACTAAGTGAGCTGGATACCTGGATACCATGGGTCGAAAGAGAGGGCGCACAAGCATTATGTGAACCGTTACCTAAAATCTATAAGACTATGGATATAAGAAAATTACTACCAGTGCAGACACTGTACTTCCCATCTCCAGGACTCAAGTCCGGCCTGCCGGTTTCCCTGAATCCCTCATAAATGTTACTTTGCTCACACTCCAACAGTACGTCAAGTATTAAAACCATTTGTCTCTATTCACTCCTATCAAATACGCTCACACATGCTTGCTGGAAGTCCAAGCCCTCGCACACAAAACCTCCTTTACCCTCCCTCCAACCTTTCCTAGGCCGACTCCTACCCCGCCTTCCCTCCACTACAGATTTATACACTCGTAGTCATTCTGTCTCGTTCCATTCTCCCTACATGTCCGAACCACCTCAACAACCCTCCTCAGCTCTCTGGATAATAGTTTTGGTAATCCCGCACCTCCTCCTAATTTTCAAACTCCGAATTCTCTGCATTATATTCACACCACACATTGACCTCAGACATGACATCTCCACTGCCTGCAGCCTTCTCCTCGTTGCAACATTCATCACCCATGCTTCACACCCATATAAGAGTGTTGGTATAACTATACTCTCATACATTCCCCTCTTTACTTTCATGGACAAAGTTCTTTGTCTCTACAGACTCGAAGTGCTCCACTCACCCTTTTTCCTCATCAATTCTATGATTCACCTCATCCTTCATAGACCCATCTGCTGACATGTCCACTCCCAAATATCTGAATACATTCACCTCCTCCATACTCTCTCCCTCCAATCTGATATC
Source organism: Cherax destructor (assembly GCA_009830355.1). Classification (NCBI taxonomy): domain Eukaryota; kingdom Metazoa; phylum Arthropoda; class Malacostraca; order Decapoda; family Parastacidae; genus Cherax; species Cherax destructor. Next base: position 49,130 of record WNWK01003732.1, read on the forward strand.
CAATCTTTCATCACCTAATCTTTTTGTTATCCTCATCACCTTACTCTTTCCTATATTCACTTTCAATTTTCTTCTTTTACACACCCTACCAAATTCATCCACCAACCTCTGCAACTTCTCTTCAGAATCTCCCAAAAGCACAGTGTCATCAGCAAAAAGCAACTGTGACAACTCCCACTTTGTATTTAATTCTTTATCTTTTAACCCCACACCTCTTGCCAAGACCTTCGCATTCACTTCTCTTACAACCCCATCTATAAATATATTGAACAACCACGGTGACATCACACATCCTTGTCTAAGGCCCACTTTTACTGGGAAATAGTCCCCCTCTCTCCTACACACTCTAACCTGAGCCTCACTATCCTCATAAAAACTCTTCACTGCTTTCAGTAACCTACCTCCTATTCCGTACACCTGCAACATCTGCCACATTGCCCCCCTATCCACCCTATCATACGCCTTTTCCAAATCCATAAATGCCACAAAAACCTCTTTACCCTTATCTAAATACTGTTCACCTATATGTTTCACTGTAAACACTTGGTCTACACACCCCTACCTTTCCTAAAGCCCCTTGTTCATCTGCTATCCTGCTTTCTGTCTTACTTTGATTCTTTCAATAATAACTCTACCATACACTTTACCAGGTACACTCAACAGACTTATTCCCCTATAATTTTTGCACTCTCTTTTGTCCCCTTTGCCTTTATACAAAGGAACAATACACGCTTCTGCCAATACCTAGGTACCTAACCCTCTTCCATACATTTATTAAATAATAGCACCAACCACTCCAAAACTATATCCCCACCTGCTTTTAACATTTCTACCTTTATCCCATCAATCCCAATCAATCCACAAGAATATATATACGTATATATATATATATATATATATATATATATATATATATATATATATATATATATATATATATATATATATATATATATATATATATATATATATGCATACATACATACACACTTAGGACCCTGTATACTGTGTACGTCAGGCCCATACTGGAGTATGCAGCTCCAGTTTGGAACCCACACCTAGGCAAGCACGTGAAGAAGCTCGAGAAGGTGCAAAGGTTTGCAACAAGACTAGTCCCGGAGCTAAGGGGTATGTCCTACGAGGAGAGGTTAAGGGAAATCGACCTGACGACACTGAAGGACAGGAGAGATAGGAAGATATGATAATAACATATAAGATACTGAGAGGAATTGACAAAGTGGACAGAGACAGAATGTTCCAGAGATGGGATACAGCAACAAGGGGACACAGTTGGAAGCTGAAGACAGAGATGAATCACAGAGATGTTAGGAAGTATTTCTTCAGTCACAGAGTGGTCGGGAAGTGGAATAGTTTAGGAAGCGATGTAGTCGAGGCAGGCTCAATACATAGCTTTAAGCAGAGGTATGAGAAAGCTCATGACGCAGGGAGAGTGACCCAGTAGCGGCCAGTGAAGAGGCGGGGCCAGGAGCTATGACTCGACCCCTGCAACCACAACTAGGTGAGTACAACTAGGTGAGTACACACACACACACAGGAGGCAACATTGAGTCATGGTACGTGATGAGGTATCGAAGTGGGCGCCTGTGACAAGCGGGTCCCACAAGGGTCGTCCTTGACCAGTGCTATTTTTGGTATATGTGAATGACATGATGGAAGGGATAGACTCAGAAGTGTCCCTGTTCGCAGATGATGTGAAGTTTTTTTTTTATTAACACAGGCCGTTTCCCACCAAGGCAGGGTGGCCCGACAAAGAAAACTTTCATCATCATTCACTCTATCACTGTCTTGCCAGAGGCGTGCTTACACTACAGCTACAAAACTGCAACATTAACACTTCTCCTTCAGAGTGCCGGCACTCTACTTCCCATCTCCAGGAATCAAGTCTTGCCTGCCGGTTTCCTGAAACCCTTCATAAATGTTACCTTGCCTACACTCCAACAGCACGTCAAGTCCTAAAAAACCCTTTGTCTCCATTCGCTCCTATCTAACACGCTCACGCACGCTTGCTGGAAGTCCAAGCCCCCCGCACACAAAACCTCCTTTACCCCTCCCTCCAACCTTTCTAGGCCGACCCCTACCCCGCCTTCCTCCACAACAGATTTATACACTCGAAGTCATTCTATTTTGCTCCATCCTTTCTATATGTCCAAACCATCTCAACAACCCCTCCTCAGCTCTCTGGATAATAGTTTTGGTAATCCCACACCTCCTCCTAATCTCCAAACTACGGATTCTCTGCATTATATTCACACCACACATTGCCCTCAGACACAACATCTCCACTCTCTAGCCTTCTCTTTGTTGCAACATTCACAACCCATGTCTCACACCCATACAAGAGTGTTGGTATAACTATACTCTCTACATTCCCTCTTTGCTTTCATGGATAAAGTTCTCTGTCTACACAAGCTCCTCAGTGCACCACTCACCTTTTTCCCCTCGTTAATTCTATGATTCACCTCATCCTTCATATACCCATCTGCTGACACATCCACTCCCAAATATCTGAACACATTCACCTCCTCCATACTCTCTCCCTCCAATCTGATATCCAATCTATTATCTATTTTTTTGTTATCCTCATCACCTTACTCTTTCCTATATTCACTTTTAATTTCCTTTTTTACATACCCTACCAAACTCATCCACCAACCTCTGCAACTCTTTTCAGAATCCCCAAAAGCACAGTGTCATCAGCAAAGAGCAACTGTGACAACTCCCACTTTGTGTTAGATTCTTTATCTTTTAACCCCACACCTCTTGCCAACACCCGAGCATTCACTTCTCTACAACTCCATCTATAAATATATTGAACAACCACGGTGACATCACACATCCCTGTCTAAGGCCTACTTTTACTGGGAAATAATCTCCCTCTCGCCTACATACTCTAACCTGTGCCTCACTATCCTCGTAAAAACTTTTCACCGCTTTCAATAACCTACTTCCTATTCCATACATTTGCAACATCTGCCACATTGCCCTTCTATCCACCCTATCATATGCCTTTTCCAAATCCATAAATGCTACAAACACCTCTTTACTCTTATCTAAATATTGTTTACCTATATGTTTCACTGCAAACACTTGGTCTACACACCCCTACCCTTCCTAAAGCCTCCTTGTTTATCCGCCATCCTGCTCTCCATCTTACTCCTAATTCTTTCAATAATAACTCTACCATACACTTTAGCAGGTATACTCAACAGACTTATTTCCCTATAATTTTTACACTCTCTTTGTCCCCTTTGCCTTTATACAAAGGAATTATGCATGCTCTCTGCCAATCCCTAGGTACCTTACCCTCTTCCATACATTTATTAAATAAAACACTAGCCACTCTAAAACTATATCCCCACCTGCCTTTAACATTTCTATCTTTATCACATCAATCCCAGCTGCTTTACCCCCTTTCATTCTACTCACTGCCTCACAAATTTCCCCCACACTCACAACTGGTTCTTCCTCACTCCTATAAGATGTTATTCCTCCTTGCCCTATACACGAAATCACAGCTTCCCTGTCTTCATCAACATTTAACAATTCCTCAAAATATTCCCTCCATCTTCCCGATACCTCTAACTCTCCATTTAATAACTCTTCTTTCCTATTTTTAACTGACAAATCCATTCTTTCCCTAGGTTTTCTCAACTTGTTAATCTCACTCCAAAACTTTTTCTTATTTTCAACAAAATTTGTTGATAACATTTCACCCACGCTCTCATTTGCTCTCTTTTACACTGCTTTACCACTCTCTTAACCTCTCTTTTTCTCTCCATATACTCCTCCCTCCTTGCATCACTTCTACTTTGTAAAACCTATCATATGATAACTTTTTCTCTCTTACTACTCTCTTTACATCATCATTCCACCAATCGCTCTTCTTCCTCCCGCACCCACTTTCCTATAACCACAAACTTCTGCTGAACACTCTAGCACTATATTCTTAAATTTACCCTATACCTCTTCTACCCCACTGATTATACTCTCACTAGCCCATCTGTCCTCCAACAGTTGTTTATATCTTACCCTAACCGCCTCCTCCTTTAGTTTATAAATCTTCACTTTCTCTTACTTGCTGTTTCCATTCTCCTTGTATCCCATCTACCTTTTACTCTCACTGTAGCTACAACTAAAAAGTGATCTGATATATCTGTGGCCCCTCTATAAACATGTACATCCTGAAGTCTACCCAACAGTCTTTTATCTACCAATATGTAGTCCAACAAACTACTGTCATTTCGCTCTACATCATATCTTGTATACTTATTTATCCTCTTTTTCTTAAAATATGTGTTACAAAGTTCAATCAAATGCTCCCCATTATCATTTACACCTGGTACCCCAAACTTACCTACCACACACTCTCTAAACGCTTCTCCTACTTTAGCATTTAGGTCTCCTACCACGATTACTCTCTCACTTGGCTGAAAAGTTCCTACACACTCGCTTAACATCTCCCAAAATTTCTCTCTCTCCTCTACACTCCTTCGTCTCCAGGTGCATACGCACCTTCTCTCTCCATAACTGATCCTTCAACATTATTGCTACCCCTTCCTTAGCTCTAACTCTCTCAGATACTCCTGACTTAATCCAATTTATTTCTCCCCACTGAAACTCGCCTACCCCCTTCAGCTTTGTTTCGCTTAGGGCCAGGACATCCAACTTCTTTTCATTCATAACATTAGTAATGGATGTAGTGCGGATGATAAGAAAGAGATGTCTTTCTTATCATCCGCACTACATCCACGCACATTCAAACATCCCAATTTTATGAAGTTTTTCCTTATCTTCTTTTTAGTAATTTATACAGAAGGGGGTTACTAGCCCATTGCTCCCGGCATTTAGTCGCTTCTTACGACATGCATAGCTTATGGAGGAAGAATTCTGTTCCACTTCCCCATGTAGATAAGCAGAAATAAAAAGAACAAGAACTAAGAAGAAAATATATATATATGCTTGTACATGCATGTGTAGTGTTACCTAAATGTAAGGAGAAGTAGCAAGACATACCTGCAACCTTGTATGTTTATGAGACAGAAAAGACACCAGCAATCCTACCATCATGCAAAACAATTACAGGCTTATGTTTCACACTCATTTGGTAGGACAGTAGTACCTCCTGGGGACTACAAAGAGACCTGGATAGGCTGGACACGTGGTCCAGCAAATGGCTTCGAGTTTAACCCCGCTAAATGCAAAGTCATGAAGATCGGGGAAGGGCAAAGAAGACCGCAGACAGAGTATAGGCTAGGTGGCCAAAGACTGTAAACCTCACTCAAGGAGAAAGATCTTGGGGTGAGTATAACACCGAGCACGTCTCCGGAAGCACACATCAACCAGATAACTGGTACAGCATATGGGCGCCTGTAAAACCTGAAAATAGCGTTCCGATACCTTAGTAAGGAATCGTTCAAGACACTGTACACTGTGTACGTCAAGCCCATATTGGAGTATGCAGCACCAGTTTGGAACCCGACACCTGGTCAAGCACGTCAAGAAATTAGAGAAAGTCCAAAGGTTTGCAACATGGTTAGTTCCGGAGCTAAGGGGAATGTCCTATGAAGAAAGGTTAAGGGAAATCGGCCTGACGACACTGGAGGACAGGAGGGTTAGGGAAGACATGATAACGACATACAAAATACTGCGTGGAATAGATAAGGTGGACAGAGACAGGATGTTCCAGAGAGGGGACACAGAAACAAGGAGTCACAATTGGAAGCTGAAGACTCAGACGAGTCAAAGGGATGTTAGGAAGTATTTCTTCAGTCATAGAGTTGTCAGGAAGTGAAACAATCTAGCAAGTGATGTAGTGGAGGCAGGAACCATACATAGCTTTAAGACGAGGTATGATTAAGCTCATGAAGCAGGGAGAGAGAGAGAGAACCCAGTAGCTATCAGTGAAAAGGCGGGGCCAGGAGCTAAGTCTCGACCCCTGCAACCACAATTAGATGAGTACACACACATACAGCTAAGAGGATTGTCCTACAAAGAAAGGTTAAGGAAAATCGGCCTGACGACACTGGAGGACAGAAGGGTTAGGGGAGACATGATAACGACATATAAAATACTGCGAGGAATTGACAAGGTGGACAAAGACAGGATGTTCCAGAGATGGGACACAGAAACAAGGGATCACAATTGAAAGTTGAAGACTCAGATGAGTCAGAGGGATGTTAGGAAGTATTTCTTCAGTCAGAGTTGTCAGGAAGTGGAATAGTCTGGGAAGTGACGTAATGGAGGCAGGAACCATATATAATTTTAAGACAAGGTTTGATAAAGCTCATGGAGCAGGGAGAGAGAGGACCTAGTAGCGATGAGTGAAGAGGCGGGGCCAGGAGCTGTGAATCGACCCCTCCAACCACAAATAGGTGAATACACACGCGCACACAAACACATACACAGGGAGAGAGAGGAGCTAGTAGCGACCAGTGAAGAGGCGGGGCCAGAAGCTGTGACTCGACCAATGCAAACACAATTAGGTGAGTACAACGCAAAAGTTCACCAGTCTCATAAAAACTATGCATGCAAACACTCTCTAGAAACAGAAAAATGGTTGGTAAAGTTTACCAAAATGGTTTCGCGCACAGCTTGGTTCATCGCGTTTGATACCTGTGGAGTTTTCTAAATATTTTCTTCGTTGTGGTATTAACACTATGACTGGCTTCTGACAGACGAAGAGTACATTACAATAATTATTTTTAACAATCTGAACATATAACACTGACACGGTCTGAACATAAATGTATTTTGTTCTATCTCTGAGCCCCCGGGATGCTCTGACATCGACACTGTCACCTTACACACCTGTTTCTATATATCTTAATCCCAGAGCTGGTTTTGACACCTGCACTTTCACACCTAGGTGCGTGTCATCTTTAGTACTAAGAATAATTATACAAGAATAGAAGAATTATGCAAAAATACAAGAATTATACATGATTCATGATACTATATACATAAAACATAGTGCATACAGCGTGATGAGACATAAAGTGCAATGACTTATATGCGTGAACATCGTGTGATATGACATCTGGGAAAAACGAGATACAAACAGTTAAGAGAGTGAAGGCATGAGTGTCAATATGTATGTATTGTGTGTGTGTATAAGAGGGGGATTTCCATCCCTATGCAGGCTATAGCGAATTTAATATCGAATATACACGTGACGTAGGTAATAATATCAGTAGTGGAAAACTACTACAAAGTAAATTTAACATTCCATTATATAATGAGGTATGAATGCCTAAATCTGAAGAAACTGGAAAAGTACTTACTCGCTGAATGGTAAGGGGTTTCTTGTAGTCGGCACCACCTTGGAGACGAAAGCCCCAGGAATGGAGTCGTCTGACCTATGTAGAAGAATATTCAAGAGCTTCGCCATCCTGCAGCCGCAGCTAGGTCTTCCGTTTGTCGCCTGACCTCCTCACTTCAATGGTGGTTGTCAGGTTCACAGAACAACAGGGCCCTCAAGCAGCCCTCTGTACACCAGAAGTATTTAATGTCTCCAGCTAAGTCGTGTAGTCTTCCCTCGCACACTTTTCATATAAGTCTTGTGGTATTGGGTCTTAGAGTTGTGGAAGAACTCTCACCATCGTCACTGGTGACACGATGAAAATTAACAGATCACTATTTTTGTAAAGATTTATCGTTTCCTTTCTCAAACCCACTAATATTTTCCTTATTTTTTATTTTTAAAATTTTTAATTTTCTTGAACAAATGATTATCAGTCACCATAAATGAGTACTCTAGCACTGCCAAGGCAAAACACCCCCAGCTCGCCACAATACAGGCAATCGTCTACCTACCAGACCCACAAACTAGAACACTCGTTCAACAATGAAGCGGCACACTTGTGTTAGTGTTGAGCCCGAGGACACAGCTAGGACTTGTGGTGTGCAGCAAACGAGGACATGGCAGAGAGTTATCACAGAGCTCAGTAGGTTGGTCCCAGTGTCAACACAAGTGTATGATGCTGATGTAAGCCTCCCTTGCTCTTAGTGGGGTGCACTATGGCACTACGCCAAAGTGGCTACCTCGCTAGTGTGTGTGCGTGTGTGTGTGTGTGTGTGTGTGTGTGTGTGTGTGTGTGTGTGTGTGTGTGTGTGTGTGTGTGTGTGTGTGTGTGTGTGTGTGCCTCTTTGCATTAATATATTAAAAGGTGTGCTTAACGTATATGGGATGTACAGTGCTGCAGTAGGAGTGTGCCATGGGAAGGAAGGCGTGGGTGCAAGAACTAAAGTCAAATTAATAACATTGTATTTAGGGGTAAGCGCTAAACTTACAGGGGTCATTCAGCACCGCGGAAATCAGATTAGATCCAAGAGAAACACAGGTCCAATTCCTTGAATGATGACCCCCCTCCCATCATCCGTCTCATAGGCATCAAGAGACCTCCCTGAAGGGTGAGGCCATGTTCAGTTTCAAGTCTTCGTAACTCATACGAGATCATTTTTTATCCAACTCTCGCCCTACTCATCCCGGGAACATAACGATATTAGAGCTCCCTCATACGGGTGGAAAGATTAGGACGTGTTTCCTTAAGACACCTGCTGTCCATGTTCACTTAGCAGTAAAATAGGTACCTGAATGTTAGCCGCATCCTGGGGACAAAACTGACCTAATTTGCCCGAAATGCGCTGAATAACAAGGGGCTTTCTATATAATAGTATGTCATTGATGTCAGCTAGGTCAGTATATGTTGTACATGTACTTGAAGTAATAAAGATTATTATTATTATTATTATTACAGTACATATTCTGACAAATTGACTGATGGGAGGAGTATGACTCACGCCTTCCCGTCATAACCAGTAAGGCAATACGTTTACCAGCATAAACAATGTTATATTCGGCAGGGAAAATCCCTGATACTAGTTTATCGTAAGATGAGGCGTTCAGTGGTGCCGGCACTCTAGAGGCGTGTCAAGACGGTGTGTCTAAGATCACGCGAAGGTACGGTAGCCGATAATATTACCGCTGGCCACGGAAGCAGTGACCAGTGGACTATTCACGCTGGACTCCGTAACCCGAGTACTGTGAGTGTATTGGTGGTGGTGGTGGTGGTGGTGGTATTTCATTCGCCAGGAAACAGGAAAAGTGTTTCCTGACACAGGTTTTAGTCATGTGATGAACCGCTAACCGGAGGCTTTCATATGACTAAAACCTTCGGCTGGTTTGCCAGTCCACCCCGTAAAAATTAAGGATCAAATCATGAGATGAGATAGTGATTCAAGGAGTATGTAGTGTTCACTTATTTAAATGACTAAAATGTCTCCCGTTGCCAAGTTTATGTCACCCGTTCATATAATTTTGTTATTAAAGGTTAAATATACGTAAATATACGTTAATTAATTAACTAGTTGTACTGTCTTCCAATTATGTCCTTGAATTTGTATTGATAAAGCCACTGGATGGTGAAACGTCTACAATAATGATACCCAGATGTTGCAAATGTGTCTAATTTTCAACATTAATTAATGCAATGTTATGTTTACCTATCCTAACTCGAGGCTGTTAATCAGTCTTAGGCTTCGGATACTTACTGTGTTTTCTCTTAGTGTACTCATGGCGCCCCTGCTTTTCACTGGGGCTATCTTACATCGTTTGCCTAGTATTTTGCTGTCGTAGGGAGTGATTTCTGTGAGAAGATTTGAAGTAACTAGTATTAAAATTTGATCTGTTGTTTAAACCTTGAAAAAAAAAATTGTATCACGATGGAAAACGCACTTCCTAATTTGAAGACGGGTTCAACAGGACCACAATTACACAAGACAGTAGCCATATGACGACATCATAGTAACGGTAAACATTACCAACAGGTACATGAGTAAGACACGTGTGAAACGCGGAATGGCATTTGTTTGTTATTATTTACATTGTATTTTGCAAAGTTTCAGTGTTTTTAATGACAAACACTCGGAGTTAAGAAATATAACATGTTACTGTAAGTGGCGAAGATTCATTAATGCTTATTATTAAGTGAAATGTGGCGGGGTTTCAGAGCACATATTGTGTTGACCTTGGCTTTGGTACGACGGATCTTTCATATGTTGTCAGGAAGATTATCAAAGGCGATAAAAGCTTATCAAAGACGATAATAAAGCTTATCAAAGACGATAATAAAGCTTATCAAAGACGATAATAAAGCTTATCAAAGACGATAACAAAGATAATCAAAGACGATAATAAAAATTATCAAAGGTGATAATAAAGCTTATCAAAGACGATAATAAAGCTTATCAAAGACGATAACAAAGATAATCAAAGACGATAATAAAGATTATCAAAGGTGATAATAAAGCTTATCAAAGACGATAATAAAGATTGACAACAACAAAAATAGTTGTCAAAGACATTTGAACGTAATTAGGGTATTCTGGGGGTTGCTGAATTCGAAAATGTCAGTAGGATTTTCAAATTAGCTCTAGTTTGTGAGATATTGCATACCTACCCTCAATTAACAGGGAACTTAGCCATAACGCATGTATATGTATATATAGTGACAACATGTATATACATATAGTTTTAATAAAGATTCAAATTTTATTTTTAAATGATTTAATATTTAACGAAAGGAGTTTTATCAACAATGACCACGTGGCAATATTGTAACCTTTGTTATTTTTTTTTTTCCAGCGAAACATGAGTTCTTCACGAAGAGTCTGCTTAAACAATCCCAATCCATTTTACTACATCTGTGGCGAATACTCTTTGCAAACACAGAAAAAAACATCACAGATTTTGTAAAACCAGCTTATCTTGCTTATTTTGTAATGGCGCTTGGAGTCCAAGACAAGTCTTGGACTCCCCATATGGTTTGCAAAACATGTGTAGAATGTGTAGAGTGCTGACAACTGTGGAAAAATAGGCAAAGGAAAAGTTTAAACTTCGGTGTGCCTATGGTATGGAGAGAGCCGAAAAAAACACCACGATGATTATTATTTTTGTATGGAAATAAGTCACTCTGTCTGACTTTTTTGGGTTATCCTAGGTTCTCTACACATATGATGCTATGTATGATAATCTATGGAACTGTATTTGTATATACGTACCTGAATAAACTTACTAATGGTGAATGTGGAAGGTTTCAGTCGATACAATTTGAAAGTCAAGTGGGAATATCCAGATTTGGAGTCAGCAAGAAGACTCTGTGCCACACAACGAAGACGTTCGCATACCAGTGTTTACAACACTGCCTGACCTTTTGTTGTCAGATGTTGAAGAGTTTAGGATGTAACACAGGTGATAGCAGTGGAAGTGAATATGAAGCATTTCAACACCCCAGCACTTCTCCCAAGAACTCAATGATCTGATACGTGACCTCAGTCTGTCAAAACACGCATCTGAATTTTTAGCATCCAGACTAAAAGAAAAGAACTGTCTACAACAAGAAGTTAAAATAACAACTTATCGGACAAGAGAGGTTGTCCTTCCTTACTCCAGCCAAGATGAAGCACTTGTATACTGCAATAACATCCCTGGACTTCTTCGAATGGGACTTTAATATCGACCAGGAGGTTGGCGGTTGTTTATAGACAGCTCTATTAGAAGCTTGACATGTGTCTTATTGCACAATGGTAACCAATATGCATCATTTCCAGTTGCTCACTCAACAAAACTTAAAGAAGAATACGAAAATATCAAAATGATCTTGCAGAACCTTTGCTATCATGAGCACAAAATGTCTTTGTGGTGATCTGAAGATGGTAAACTTCTTGCTTGCTTGTATGATCTAAAAAATAATTTCAATGCAAATTTGTAAGCTAGCCCCGGATGATCAATATATTTTTCAATTTTTTTTGTTTTTCAATTGGATACCAAATTTCTCGAAAACTAGAGCCAATCAAGCAAAACCGATGACATATGAGGTATCAGCACCACAAACTTACCCTAAAATCAATGTAATATCATTGGCCAGAAAATGAGTGTTGACCAGTGTTATCAAAGCTTCAGTAATGAGTTCGTGAATACTTGGACGCAACCTGAAGTGATTTTGGTACATAATTTCTGCTAATCTATCAAGACCCTTACCATAGGGTGTATACACAGAAAGGTGTGTGTGTATATGTGTATATACCTGGAGAGAGCTCCAGGGGTCAACGCCCCTGCGGCCCGGCCTCATGTTGGATCAGAGCCTGATCAACCAGGATGTTACTGCTGGCCGCACGCAGTCCAACGTACGAACCACAGCCTGGCTGGTCAGGTACCGACTTTAGGTGCCTGTCCAGTGTCTGCTTGAAGACAGCTAGGGGTTTGTTGGTAATCCCCCTGATGTATGCTGTGAGGCAGTTGAATAGTCTTGGGCCCCTGACACTTACTGTGTTGTCTCTCAACGTGCTAGTGGCACCCCTGCTTTTCATTGGGGGGATGTTACATCGCCTGCCGAGTCTTTTGCTTTCGTAGGGAGTGACTTTCGTGTGCAAGTTTGGTACTAATCCCTCGAGAATTTTCCACGTGTATATAATAATGTATCTCTCCCGCCTGCGTTCTAGGGAGTACAGGTTTAGGAACTTCAAGCGTTCCCAGTAATTGAGGTGGTTTATCGCAGTTATGCGTGCCGTGAAGGTTCTCTGCACATTTTCTAGATCAGCAATTTCACCTGCCTTGAAAGGTGCAGTTAGTGTGCAGTAATATTCCAGCCTAGATAGAACAAGCGACCTGAAAAGTGTCAACATGGGCTTGGCATCCCTGGTTTTGAAGGTTCTCATTATCCATCCTGTCATTTTTCTAGCAGATGCGATTGTTACGGTGTTATGGTCCTTGAAGGCGAGATCCTCTGACATGATCACTCCCAGGTCTTTGACATTAGTTTTTCGCTCTATTGTGTGGTTGGAATTTGTTTTGTACTCCGATGAGATTTTAATTTCCTCACGTTTTCCATATCTGAGTAATTGAAATTTCATATACACTGAAAGTTTACCTTAATCCTTATTTTAAGGATTAAAGTATTAATAATGTTAGTGTACTGGCGAATTGTGGCCTTAATGCCCCACATGCAGTCCGTAGGCTTTTAAGCCTAACAAAGTTACATTGGGTATATACACCGAAAGGTGTATATACTGTATATATACCGAAAGGTGTATATACGTGTGCTACCTGGAGTCTACCTGGAGAGAATTCCAGGGGTCAACGCCCCCGCGGCCCGGTCCGTGACCAGGCCTCTTGTTGGACCAGAGCCTGATCAACCAGGCTGTTACTGCTGGCCGCACGCAGTCCAACGTACGAACCACAGCCCGGCTGTGCATACGCATATAATTATTTAATCCCTATTTTAGGTATTCAAGTATTTTTGGTATTAGTGTTCAGGTTACCTGAGGCATAGAGACCAAGGTTCAGTATGTAAGCTTTATGCCTGACAAACTTAAATGGACGAAACGTCTTTACAATAAAATGCGATAACCCTCATTGTGTGCCTTATTTACATACTGTCGTTATACTCTACCATTAGATTACCAAACTTTAACTGCCCGTGGCTCCTGCGGCCAACATTCTGATGCCTAGACTAAATTAGTAGCTAATTCACCCCCTCAGCAGGTGGCCGAATGACCCATGCTGCCGATGCATACTTATTCGTCACCACCATATGTATATCTCTGATGCAACCTCTTGCAAAAACACACAGTAATGACAATGAATAGCCTACTATTTGCACTAGAAAAAATCACATTAACTGTGTCTGTATTTTTCGCATACACTCAAAACTAAATTATAAAGTGTACACAGTAGTTCACATTACCTTGGGTCTGCAGTGAATACTCAGAGTAAACTGTTTAGAAACATAGATAAATGAAAAATGATTGTGAGAAAATCGAGGAAGCGATACCCACTGGCAACACACCAACACTTCCTCCCTCTCACTTGTACTCACACTAACTTCTCACCTGTACCTTCACATCCTCTCACCTGTGGTCTCGCTTATGCTATCTCCACTTCTCTCTTACCTGTACTTTCACTTTCTCCCTCTCACTTGTACTATCTCTACTTCCTTCTCATCTGTATTCTCACTTCCTAAATCTCACCTCTTACCTCCTCCCTCTCACTTGTACTAGACTTCCCTCTCACCTGTATTTTTACCTCCTCCCTCTCACTTGTACTAGACTTCCCTCACCTGTACTTTTACCTCTTCCCTCTCACTTGTACTAGACTTCCCTCTCACCTGTATTTTTACCTCCTCCCTCTCACTTGTACTAGACATCCCTCTCACCTGTACTTTTACCTCCTCCCTCTCACTTGTACTAGAGTTCCCTCTCACCTGTACTCTCGCTTCAACTCAAGATGTTTCCATAACTAATTATATTTGACATTCGTATGAAAGTGTTTGTTTGGTAAATCAGTTTGTTTTATACGGCCGTGTTTGCTTAATAAGGGAATGTTTGCTCTGCAATGCAGTTTTTGGATTATAAGGCAATGTTTTCTTTATAAGGTGTTTACTTTATAAGACAGTGGTTGTTTTATAAGGCAATGTTTGCTTTATAAGGCAATGCTTGTTTTGTTTCCTTTATAAGGCAATGCTTGTTTTGTTTCCTTTATAAGGCAACGTTTGCTTTATTAGGCAGTATTTGCTTTATAATGTTTGTTTTATAAGGCAGTATTTGCTTTATAATGTGCTTGCTTTATAAGGCAGTATTTGCTTTATAAGGCAGTATTTGCTTTATAAGGCAGTATTTGCTTTATAAGGCAGTATTTGCTTTATAAGGCAGTATTTGCTTTATAAGGCAGTATTTGCTTTATAAGGCAGTATTTGCTTTATAAGGCAGTATTTGCTTTATAAGGCAGTATTTGCTTTATAAGGCAGTATTTGCTTTATAAGGCAGTATTTGCTTTATAGGCAGTATTTGCTTTATAAGGCAGTATTTGCTTTATAAGGCAGTATTTGCTTTATAAGGCAGTATTTGCTTTATAAGGCAGTATTTGCTTTATAAGGCAGTATTTGCTTTATAAGGCAGTATTTGCTTTATAAGGCAGTATTTGCTTTATAAGGCAGTATTTGCTTTATAAGGCAGTATTTGCTTTATAAGGCAGTATTTGCTTTATAAGGCAGTAT
Organism: Cherax destructor; assembly: GCA_009830355.1. Classification (NCBI taxonomy): domain Eukaryota; kingdom Metazoa; phylum Arthropoda; class Malacostraca; order Decapoda; family Parastacidae; genus Cherax; species Cherax destructor. The sequence continues at coordinate 64,201 of WNWK01003732.1, forward strand.
TTGCTTTATAAGGCAGTATTTGCTTTATAAGGCAGTATTTGCTTTATAAGGCAGTATTTGCTTTATAAGGCAGTATTTGCTTTATAAGGCAGTATTTGCTTTATAAGGCAGTATTTGCTTTATAAGGCAGTATTTGCTTTATAAGGCAGTATTTGCTTTATAAGGCAGTATTTGCTTTATAAGGCAGTATTTGCTTTATAAGGCAGTATTTGCTTTATAAGGCAGTATTTGCTTTATAAGGCAGTATTTGCTTTATAAGGCAGTATTTGCTTTATAACGTGCTTGCTTTATAAGGCAGTATTTGCTTTATAATGTGCTTGCTTTATAAGGCAGTATATGCTTTATAATGTGCTTGCTTTATAAGGCAGTATTTGCTTTATAATGTGCTTGCTTTATAAGGCAGTATTTGCTTTATAAGGCAGTGTTTGCTTTATAATGTGCTTGCTTTATAAGGCAGTCTGCTTTATAATGTGCTTGCTTTATAGGGCGGTATTTGCTTTATAAGGCAGTGTTTGCTTTATAAGGCAGTATTTGCTTTATAAGGTAGTGTTTACTTTATAAAGCAGTGTTACCTTGTAAAGTTTACTTTATGATGCTAGTTTTATCCTTGATAGAGCTGTTTCACATCACTGATTGTGAATTATTACATTCATGGTGGGAGCGCTAAACTCGTAGGGGGGTCACACAGCGCCAGGGAGGAATGGAAGGCATTCAGGCTCGATCCAAGGAAATAGAGCACAGGTCCAATTCCTTAGATCAAGAGCCCCTCCCCAGCATCCAAAGAACCTCCCTGAAGTGAAGGGATGGAACAGTTTGATTATAATTTCATTATTATTATTATTATTATTATTATTATTATTATTATACGCCAATGGGGTCAAGCGAACATACCTTCGTCTTATTATGTATTATAATTTACATAATTGTCGTAAATTATATTATTGGGTGAACAAGTGTGATCCGCTGTACCGTATACCAAGCCATTACAGTATAGTAGTATCTTGATTCAGAACTAAATGATTTTACACAAGGCATGTAGACATCATAACAGCCTGTCCTCATATTTAATAAGTTAAAACTGCACTTACTGAAATGGAAACGGAAGTAACTTTTATTGAGTGAAGTTTTATTTATAAGTAATATTTTACTTATAGCCATTAGCGTAGGTCAGGACAGCTGAAGTTAGGTAAGCTTAAGTCAGATTAGGGTAAGATGCGTTAGGTTACGATAGCTTAGGATAAATTAGGTTAGGTTAGGATAACAGGATAAATTTGGGTTAGATTAGCTTAGGTTAACACAGGTCAGTTGTCAGGATATGTTAGGATTAAGTAAGTAAGTTTATTCAGGTATACACAAATACAGTTACATAGATTATCATACATAGCAGCATATGTGTAGAAAACCTAGGATAACCAAACAAAGTCAGACAGAGTGACTTATTTCCATTGGGGTCCATTTAATACCTTAATATTAGACACTAGTAGATACTAGTTATTATACTAAAATTAAAAGGAATAAGGTAAAAAGAGTTATTTACATGTTCATGTATGTTATCTAAAAAAAAATAAAAATCATTCTCCTCCCTTTCTGTCGCTACATTCATTAGGTACCTTTTGGTTCTCTTCTTGAACTGGCTGATGCTATGATGCTATGGATAACACGATTTATATTAGATCAGAGCTGAGACATGACCTACCTAGCCTAGCAAAACTCAATATTCAGCTTCACTACAAATGCTTTGACAGACTATTATACATTACACAATAGTTACGATAAGCAAAATTTTTATAGGCATACAGTGGTGGCAAATTATGAAAATTTGACTTAGAGTAACCCAAAAAATAAAATGACTAATTTCCACTGAAGTTTTCGAAGCAATTAGTAACATTTAATACATGTGACACTGTTCTCTAATAAGAAAATAAATTATTTAAGTTTCAGTTTCTTGAAGTCTACTCTTAACCTGTTGAATATTGAGTAATAATATAAATGAACCTGAGGAGTGGGTGTATAAATATACAATATATTTTATGATGACTTAATATAGACCAGCACTTAAACAACTCCCTCAAAATATGAAATTTCATCGGGATTCCTATGCTGGATATCTCATGTGGTAAAATTAATTACGTACTTGACTTTTTAATACCATTCATATCATTCATATAAATTATTGTATATTATTATGGGGAAGCTATAAACCCGTATGGATCATACATAGTTTGGGGGAATGAGAGGCAATTAAATTTGATCCATGGAACATAAAAAATATGAGAATGAAAAAACACTGCAGCAGGCCTACTTTCTCACGTTAGGCAGGTCCTATTCACACCCATCCACATGTACCTATCCAACCTATATTTAAAGCTAGCCACAGTTCTTGCCTCAACGACGCTACTTGGGAGTTTGTTCTACTCATCTACAACTCTATTGTCAAACCATTAAGAATTCAAAACCAGTACTGGGACCACTGTTTATATGCCAAGGTACAACAATCGTCCTGTCAATTTAAATACTAAACAGTTTAAATGGAAATGTTATCCATTATAAGCCGTATTGGTTAATGGGGTTTAAAGCCTATCGACTACAGGAGGGGGTTACGTTATTATTTTGTGGATGCTGGTGTCTCGGTTGACAGCATCTTCAGCTCTTGCACCGATGTGGGTCGCATCCTGGGGGAGAGGATTGAAGGACACCGACAATCCCCGATGACGCACTGGCTTTGTTGGGTTATCCTGGGTTAGCAACCCAGTAAGGTGGCATGTTACTTTTCACCACCAATCAAGAATACTTTAATCCCTTAATTCCTCTCAAATTTCGGATTATTTACGGACTTCGCAGCACTGAATCGGAGAACGACCTCCACACAAATTTGTATCACTGAACCAGAGAACGATTCCCACAACGTTGAATCCCTGCACCAGTGAACGACCTCCACAACTTTGTATAACTGACTGGAGAACGACCTCCGCAAAGTTCGTATCATTGCACCAGAGAACGACCTCCACATCTCTGAATCACTGCACAGAACGACCCACACAACTTTGTATCACTAACTGGAGAACGACCTCCACAAGTTTGTATACTGTACCAGGGAATGATCTCCACACAACTTTGTATCACTGCGCCAGAGAACGACCTCCACACACAGCTGTGTACCAATGTTCATTCCCAATTATTTTCTAACAGACTTTCAATTCCGAACACGATCGTTTTCTGTCACATATGTCAAATATCAACCAATGTTTTCTTTACTTGTTCTGCCTCCGTTCACACACCCACTGGTATCATATTTCCTAAACATTTGCTGATCATTCTTAAAGATATCTCCCATGAAACTAGTCTCAATACTGTATTACAAATATTATTACATCTCAACATTGTAATTACCATCTGTCTACTAAAGACATAATCAACACAAGCCCACTTTCATTAGTAATTTTCTTTATATTCATTGTTTTTACTTATGGGTCATACAGCTTCCGGGAAATGATAGGTAATAAGATGATTTAAGGAAGGGGAGGACAAGTTCAATTCCTTGGATTAAGAGCTCTCCCCTCACAGGCGTCAAGGTACCTCCCATGAGAGGTGTCCTGGTAAGAGCTTCTTCTGTGACTTGTGTTGCTGCAAAGTTGCATGTGCTTTCTGGACGTTGTTTCACACAAGAACAAGCAAGGCGCTTGTTTGTGATGGGTACGACCGTGTCTGACACTAGTATAAACTGCTTGTTTATACTATTCTCTTATTTTCTTCGAGTCTTCCTTTCACGAGTGCTTTCTTCTCGTTGCTCTCTTTCAGATATTTAACCTTTTCAAATTGTTCTTCGTCCTGTTCATTTACTTCCACATGCACACCGTAATTTTATCTTTTCTTTTCAGTTTCACTTTTTGTCTATTAATTTCCACCCCTTCTCTCATCGTGTTTTCCAACTCTTGTGCTCCATTTCCAATCGTTTAAGATTTCCCGATATTAATTACTGCTAATACTTCATATCTAGCTTCTTTACCAATAACCATTTCTTTCAAAACGTTTTGTCACTTGCATCTACTCACCTTCCTGCCTCTCACACCAGCGTCAAAACACTACAAGAGAATCACCATCGACCCCTCACACCACTCAAGTGAGAGTCCTCGCACACGCACACTCGCACGCCCGAGCCCGCCCGCAAGATGATCGCCCGCCCGAGCCCGCCCGCAAGATGATCGCCCGCCCGAGCCCGCCCGCAAGATGATCGCCCGCCCGAGTCCGCCCGCAAGATGATCGCCCGCCCGAGATCGCCCGCGCGCACAAACCCATCGTTCTAATAACTGTCACACTTTCATATAGGGTTTGCAGCCCATTTCTAGGTTAGGTTGAGTTGGGTTAGATTAGGTTAGGCTACAACGGAATAACTATAAACATAAAATTAAAGACGATAAAAAAACAGTCTGCTGAGCGAACAAAAAATGGGCAGCCGCTGAATACGGCTCATATAAAACAATCATATTGCAACTGTTCAAGGCTCCGTGGACACCACCCATTTTGCTTGACGCACGGAGGGGCCGGGTTCAATTCCCGGTGGGGCAGAAACATTTCGAAGTGTTTCCTTACATACACATACACACACACATATATACAACAGGCCTAGTGTCTAATTGACATGTGCCTAGGACAAAATGGTAACTAACAGGATGCTCCAGAGATGGGACACAGCAACAAGGGGTGACAGTTGAAAGTTGAAGACTCAGATGAACCACAGGGATGTTAGGAAGTATTTCTTCAGTCACAGAGTTGTCAGGAAGTGGAATAGTCTGGGAAGTGATGTAGTGGAGGCAGGATCCATATATAGCTTTAAGGAGAGGTATGATAAAGCTCATGGAGTGGGTAGAGTGACTGAGTAGTGGTCAGTGAAGAGGCGGGGCCAGGAGCTGTGACTCAACCCCTGCAACAACTACTAGGTGAGTACACACACACACATACACAGTTGAGTGAGGCGTGAAAGATAAATGTAGTTCCATTTTTTAAGGAGACAAACAGGCAGCGTTAAATACAGACCACTGTCACTGACATGTATAGTATGTAAAGTCATGGAAAACATTATCAGAAGAGTGGTGGAGCACATTGAAAGGATTAGGCTCATGCATGACAATCTGCATGGCTTCAAGGATGGGAAATCCTATGTCACAAATTTACTTGAGTTCTACGATAAGGTAACAGAAGTAAGACAGGAAAGATAGGGATGGGTAGATTGCATCTTTTTGGACTGCAGGAAGGCTTTTGACACTACCACACAAGAGACTGGTTCAAAAATTGGAGGAGCAGGCATGAACAGTAGGGAAAAGTACTGCAATGGATCAGGGAATACCTGACAGGAAGGAAACAACGAGTGTTGGTATGTAATTAAGTGTCAGAGTGGGCATGTGTCGAGTGGGGTTCCACAAAGGTCAGTCCTAGTTCCGGTGCTGTTTCTTGTTTACGTGAATGACATAATGGAAGGAATAGATTCAGAAGTATCGCTGTTCGCTGATGATGTCATACTGATGAGGAGAATTCAAGCGGGTGAGGATTAGGAAAGATTACAAGGGGATCTGAAAAGGCAACAAGTCTGGTCCGACAAATGGCTCCCGGAATTTAACCCCAGCAGGTGCAAAGTCATAAAGATTGGGGATGGCCCAAGAAAACCACAGACGGAGTACAGGTTAGGGGAGCAAAGGCTGCAAACTTCACTTGAAGAAAAGGATTTTGGGGTAAGCATTATACAGAGCATGTCCCCTGACGCACACATCAATCAAATAACTGCTGCAGCATTTGGGCGCTTGGCAAACCTGAGAATAGCATTTCAACATCTAAGTAAGGAATCATTCACGACACTGTACACTGTCTACGTTAGGCCCATACTGGAGTATGAAACACCAGTCTGGAACCCACACCTAGTCAAAAATATCAAGAAATTGGAGAAAGATCAAAAGTTTGCAACAAGACTAGCTCCGGAACTGAGGGTATGTCTTACGAGGCGAGGTTAATGGAACTCAACCTGATGACATAAGAGGATAGGAGGGATAGGGAAGACATGATAACGACGTATAAAATACTGATAGGAATTGGCAAGGTGGACAGGGCTCAAATGTTTTAGAGATGGGACACAACAATAAGGGGCCACAATTGGAAATTGAAAACCCAGATGAGCCATAGGGATGTTAGGAAGTATTTCTTTGGCCTTAGAGTTGTCAGGAAGTGGAATCTGGAGAGTGAAGTAGTGCAGGCAAGTTTCATACAGAGTTTTAAGAAGAGGTATGATAAGGCTCTAGGAGAAGAGAGAGAGTGACCTAGTGTCGACCAGTGAAGAGGCGGTGCCAGGGGCTATGACTCAACCCCTGCAACTACATATAGGTGGGTACACACATTAATTAAGGGTTAGTAGCACGGTTTGCTCATGTACCCAACAGCAGTCAGTTTGGTAAAACCAAACTTGATCTACTGGTTTGCATTTCAAAGCACTCAGGGAGATCTATCTGGATAGATCTATCGGAATAGATGGTAATCATTTGTGGAAAATTACTATTATTGAATTCGTGGGGATTGTTTGACCCTACATAGGGGTCATACTGTGCCTGGGATGCAGATAAATACTTCAGAGAACCGACAAGTTGATAAATTAGACACGTGTGCAACACTTGGGTATCTTTATTGAGGAAACGTTTCACCACACAGTAGCAACTGTGGCGAAACATTTCCACAAAAAAAGATACCCAAGTATTGCACATGTATCTAATTTATCAGCACCAGGGGCACTGGAGGGCATTCAAGTTCGATCCAAGGAAGGGGAGTATAGGCCCAGTTTCTTAGATCAAGAGCCCTTTACCAGTATCAAGAGCCCTTCATCAGTATCAAGTTTTAGGGAAGTTTCTGTAGAATGTGCAATATATCTATATACAAGAATAAAGATACAGTGGAACCCCGAGTTTCGGCCATAATCCATTCCAGGAGCTAGGCCACTACGATAAGGTCCTGGATGCTCTAGAAGATAAACAGAATGCATATGTTATATACACAGATTTTGCAAAAGCCTTTGACAAGTGTGACCATGGTGTAATAGCACACAAAATGCGTGATAAAGGAATAACAGGAAAAGTTGGTAGATGGATCTATAATTTCCTAACATGTAGAACACAAAGAGTAGTAGTCAACAGAGTAAAGTCTGAGGCAGCTACTGTGAAAAGCTCTGTTCCACAAGGCACAGTACTTGCTCCCATCCTATTCCTCATCCTCATATCAGACATTGACAGGGATATAAGCCACAGTGCTGTGTCTTCCTTTGCAGATGACACCCGAATCTGTATGACAGTGTCCACCGTTGAAGACACTGCAAGACTCCAAGCAGACATAAACCAAATCTTTAAATGGGCTGCAGAAAACAATATGAAGTTCAATGATGAGAAATTTCAATTACTCAGATACGGAAAACGTGAAGAAATTAAAATCTCATCGGAGTACAAAACTAATTCCAACCACACAATAGAGCGAAAAACTAATGTCAAAGACCTGGGAGTGATCATGTCAGAGGATCTCACCTTCAAGGACCATAACAAAGTAGCAATTGCATCTGCTCGAAAATGACAGGATGGATAATGAGAACCTTCAAAACCAGGGATGCCAAGCCCATGTTGACACTTTACAGATAGCTTGTTCTATCTAGGCTGGAATATTGCTGCACACTAACTGCACCTTTCAAGGCGGGTGAAATTGCTGACCTTGAAAATGTGCAGAGAACCTTCACCACACGCATAAGTGCGATAAACCACCTCAACTACAGGGAACGCTTGAAGTTCCTAAACCTGTACTCTCTAGAACGCAGGCGGGAGAGATACATTATTATATACACATGGAAAATTCTCGAGGGCTTAGTACCAAACTTGCACACAAAAATCACTCCCTACGAAAGCAAAAGACTCGGCAGGCGATGTAACATCCCCCCAATGAAGAGCAGGGGTGCCACTAGCACGTTGAGGGACAACACAATAAGTGTCAGGAGCCCAAGATTGTTCAACTGCCTCCCAGCATACATCAGGGGGATTACCAACAACCCCCTGGCTGTCTTCAAGCAGGCACTGGACAGGCACCTAAAGTCGGTACCTGACCAGCCAGGCTGTGGTTCGTACGTTGGACTGCGTGCAGCCAGCAGTAACAGCCTGGTTGATCAGGCTCTGGTCCAACAGGAGGCCTGGTCACAGACCGGGCCGCGGGGGCGTTGACCCCTGGAATTCTCTCCAGGTAGACTCCAGGTAGCCCTAAACTCGAAATGGCCGAAAGTCGAAGCAATATTTCCCATAAGAAATAATGTAAATAGTACAGTTATTCCTTTCCAGACCCACAAAAATATTCACAAAAAATACATTTTTTAAAGAATAACTGTAGTTTTACATACACACAACACAGATAAATACATACAGTAATAAATTAGTAATACAATAGATTAATAAACATTTAAAATAACATTTACTTATCTTTATTAAAGACTGTTGCTGGCATCTTCCAGATGCCAGCAACAGTTTGTGATCTATTTTTGGTTAACGACTGTTTGTGATCTATATTTTTGGTTAACACATCAACACCTTTCGCATCATCAGCTTCCTCGAGTTCTTTTCTCTTTGCCAGGATAGAAGTGATAGTTGATTTGTTTTTGCTGTACATCCTGGCAAGCTCCCCCACACTTACGCCACTCGTATTTTTCTACTATCTCCTTCTTCACTTCTATGGTGTTCCTCACATTTTTTACCACAGGGCTGCCACTAGGAAGTTTCTTTGGGCCCATGGTGGCTTATTTCACAGTCACAATTAATGAAGAAGCACTAAACACAATGAATTTATTGTGAAATCTTTGGATGAGTGCGCAGGGTAATGATGCTAGACTGGCTCACGACCTGCGCAGGGAGGTGCGCAAGGCGGGCAGGTGGACAGGTCTGATACGCCGGCCGAAACTTGGGACAAAATTTGGCCAAAAAAAGCGGTCGAAACTCGAAGTGGCTGATACTCAGGGTGGCCGAAACTTGAAGCGGCCGATACTCAGGGCGGCCGAAACTCGGGGTTCCACTGTACTTACCTTTGTTGCTGTTTCAGCCTTCCGCAGCTGCATACATGAAATCCTCCGATGTGAAACAGCTGTTCTACAGCCCTGGAACTGTTGAGGGAAACGTAACTGTGAGAATAATTGCCCCTGAGGAACATTGTGTCAATGTATCATTCAGTAACTGAATGTTGACTTCATTTACGGGTTTTGGGCTCAATGGCCTGCCAATTACGGGTTAATATGGTACTGCCAAATAAGGCATGAACTAGCTATCCACTGCGCAGCTGACCTAACCAGTATCATGGTTATTAGACGTACCTGGTATTTATAACTGACCCACAACTTTATCCCTGGCTTGTGGCAGGGAGGTAACCCAATATCGGTGTCTTGATTGAAGAGTAGTGTCCAACAGACACCTAAAGTACCTGACCAGCCGGGCTGTGGTTCGTATGCTGGATCACATGCGGCCAGCAGTAACAGCCTGGTTGATCAGGCCCTGATCCACCATGAGGCCTGGTCACAGACCGGGCTGCAGGGGCGTTGACCCCCGGAACTCTCTCCAGGTATACAATGCACTGTTTCTCTATGAAGATTGTTCTCAATAAACACTTTTACACTACACTGTCTTTCAATCTTAGTTTTCGTGGTAATGTCACAGCAAGAAGATGATACACTTCACTGTAATAATTTTACCACTTATTGTTGAGATTGTCACCGATACACAATGCACGAATCACTATGCTTGTTCTTATAACGTGAAACATGAGTTGTTTGCACCAGTTCTGAAGTCAATCTGCCCTCCAGCGCACCCTCTCCACCCTTGCTACAAAGGATCTGCATTATTTCCCTTCCTTGCTACACACTACAACAGTAGTTAATAAACACAAGATGCTTGATTTCTTGTTGTCTAGGTATAGTTGACAGTTTATGCTAGCCTCAAATTGCAAATAAAGTGGGTGAAGGGTTTTCCTCAATTTTCCTGCTATGGTAAGAGATTAATTCTCTCTCATTAACCCACACTATGGTTGCAACACTGGTCTTTTGCAAAAGAGAGTACGTGACTTCTGACTGGTCATCTGCTTCTAATTAAATTGTTGATCAGAAGCAAGAAAGGCTATCAGCCCCTCTGGAGGGCTGAGTCCCTCAGGGGGCTGAAAGGGCTGAAGGGGCTGATCCCCCCTCCTGGAGAAAATTTCTCCACATGAAGAGCCCTTTGCCGGTATCAAGAGCCCTTCGCTGGTATCAAGACCCATGAAGGGACAGCACTGTGAGGCTACAAACCACACTGTAAATAAGAATTCCTTCACTGTGTTGTCCCTTCAAAAGGAGAAGGCTGGGTCTTAATGCTGGTGAAGGGCTCTTCATTTAAAGAATTTCAACTACCCTCCCCTTCCTTGGATCAACACTGACTGCCTAAAATTTCACCTCGGCAACCAGACAACAGACACATAAGTGATTGAGAAGATGAATGAAGAGCTGCAAAGAATGGACAACTGGGAGAAATAATGGAGAATCACCACCAACCCTGACAAGGTATTAATCAGCACCTTCGGATGCTATGCTACATCGATAAAACAATGGAGGAATCACTATCAGAGGCATGTAGATAAATGCAGTGGCTTCATCAGTCCTAAACAAATAAGAATGGTGAAGATCAGAAGGAGTTTGAGGTAATCAGTCCCTCAGCCTGGAGTCAATGTAATCTATCAATCTTGAAAAGAATACAGTATATGCATGAAGAAGTGGCTTATATACTGTAGACAGGTGAGGTGAAGCAATCGTAGGTGATATCACAGTGGACAAATCCACATATGGAAGTAGTCATGCGTATAGGTTAGGCAAGTGAAAAATTCCCTGTATAAGGAATGTAGACAAATGGTTCAGAGAACCGACAAGGTGACACAAATATATAGTAATTTAATGTGTTGTGTAACAGGGTGTTCCCTAAATTGCAGATCGTAGTGATACCCTAAGAGTAAGGCTAATGGAAGTAAATCCACCCACTAAATTTAACTCCACTAATAATGTTCTCCGACACATGGACCCACAAGCCATCCATTCTCCTTGTCAAGTGGGCTTCCATTAGGATTAAAGGACATAAGTTTAGATATACATAATCTTTAAGTTAATACAATTATCAAGGACAAAAAAGTTGAGAACCCGGTCTTATAGTATATTTTTTCATTCCAGAATGTGTTCAAGTAGCATTACCAACTAATTTATCTCCTTAAGAAATGTTGTAAAATAGACTAGTCCTTTTAGTCCAATTACACTTACAAAAGCATTTAAAGAATAAGCTTAATAAAGGGTGAGTTTGGGGACCATTATCAAGGTACCACTGTATATGCATAAAATGTAAAAAATGACTGTACTAGAATTCTTGCAGTTAGAATTTTTTTTATTAGTACAGTATTAAGCTAAATAAATTACAGGAATTAAACTGCTTGTATATTAAGGGTAATGGAATTAAATATACTATGAATGGAAAACATTTATTATAAAGTTAACAGTGATAAACTTTAATTTTAAATACTATGTATATTCATAGTTTGGCATTTTCAAATTAAGCGTCAGTTCCACATACACTTGAAATATGGCATATAAGGTGTATATTCTGATGTGCTTTAATAATTTTACTTATTTTGTAGGAAACATACACCATTACAGAATGTTTTGCAATTATAATTTTTTTTTTACCATTGGCTGTATGTTAAATTAAATGGTAATCAAGTTTGTTAATGTCACATGAATTTTAACTATGGTAAATCACAGGATTAGATCAAATCATATACAGCAGTACCGAGACAAAAATGGAATATATTAAACCCTCTCACAATATGCTGGTTATGCTCTTGAAAATCAGTGCCTTATGAAAAATAATGCGAAGTGAAGAACCTACAGAAAAAATAGGTTACATTCCAGACACCTCAAATTCACCAAACAACTTTTTTTAAATATTGTACAGTAGACCCTTGAAATTTGTCCCTCTTGAATATCGTGAAATTTGAAAATCAGCAACTTTTTTCGCCAAAATATTGGCTTGATTTTCATGATTTGGCTTAGAAATCGGCGGTCGTATGAAACGCGTCCGAGCGGCCTCCCAGCTGCTGCGGGCACTCAGACACCATTCCGAGTCAGTCTGGCATTGTATCTTGGCGAGTGACGATAACCTCACTCGTTCATACCATACATTTCTTAATATTTCATTCGTTTTAGTGCTTGCAACTGCTAAATAAGCCACCATGGGCCCTTTGGTAAAGAAAGTGAGAAAAATGATAGAAGTAAAGAAAGAGATCATAGAAAAATATGAAAGTGGAGTGCGTGTGGTGGAGCTCTGCAGGATGTACGGGAAGGCCCATTCAACCATCACTTCCATCGTGGCGAAGAAAAAGGAAATTAAGGCAGCTGATGTTGCGAAAGAGGTGAATATGCTAACGAAAAAGAGATCGCAAATAATCGAAGATGTTGAGAAGTTGTTGCTGGTGTGGATCAGACAAAAAGAGTTAGCAGGAGATAGTGTTACACAGTCGATAATTTGCAAAAAGGCAAGGCAGTTGCATGACGATCTCGTAAAGAAAATGCCTGGAACGAGTGCTGATCTAAGTGAATTCAAAGCCAGCAAAGGCTGGTTCGAAAATTTCAAGAAGCGAAGTGGCATACACAATGTTGTAAGGCATGGAGAGGCTGCCACTTCAGACAAATTCATAAGTGAATTCAAGGACTATGTAGAGGCTGAAGAATTCATCCCCCAACAAGTGTTCAATTGTGATGAAACAGGCCTCTTTTGGAAGAAAATGCCAAAGAGGACCTACATCACGCAGGAGGAAAAGGCACTGCCAGGACACAAACCTTTGAAAGACAGGCTAACTCTCATGTTGTGTGGTAATGCTAGTGGGGATTTCAAAGTGAAGCCTTTACTCGTGTATCACTCTGAAAATCCCAGAGTGTTCAAGAAAAACAGTGTCACCAAAGCTAATTTGTGTGTGATGTGGAAGGCTAACAGTAAGGCATGGGTCACGAGGGAAATTTTCCTTGATTGGTTCAATGAAGTGTTTGGCCCCAGTGTGAAGAAATACCTCCTGGAAAATAAATTGGATCTCAAGTGCCTCCTGGTAATGGACAATGCTCCTGCTCATCCTCGAGACTTGGAAGAGCAAATGGTGAAGGAGTTTAATTTCATCACAGTGAAGTTCATGCCCCCTAATACCACTCCTCTCCTCCAGCCCAAGGACCAGCAGATCATTTCAAACTTCAAAAAACTCTACACCAAAGCAATGTTTGAGAGGTGCTTTGACATAACCTCGGACTCTGAATTGACCCTAAGAGAGTTCTGGAAAGATCACTTCAATATCCTCCACTGCATAAACATTATAGGTAAGGCTTGGCAGGGAGTGACTTCCAGGACGATGAACTCTGCTTGGAGAAAATTGTGGCCAGATTGTGTCCTGGACAAAGATTTTGAAGGGTTTGAGGCTGGCTCTGACAACCCTATGCCAGTTGTGGAATCTGTTGTGGCATTGGGGAAGTCCATGGGGTTGGAGGTTAGTGGTGAGGATGTGGAAGAGTTGGTGGAGGACCACAATGAAGAACTAACCACTGAAGAGCTGCTAGACCTTAATCTGCAACAACAACAGACCAGAGCTCAGGAAATTGCTTCAGAGGAGGAGGAAGTGAGAGGGAAGAAGTTGCTTTCTTCAGAGATTAAGGAGATGTGTGCAGTGTGGACTAGGATGGAAAGATTTGTGGAAGAACATCACCCTGACAAAGCTGTTGCAGGCTGTGTATGCAACATGTTCAATGACAATGTCTTGTCTCATTTTAGGGAAATTTTAAAGAAACGCCAGAAACAGACCTTTCTGGAACAATTTTTTGAGCGACAGGAGTCCAGTGACTCTCAAGCTGGTCCTAGTGGCATTAAAAAACAAAGAAGGGAAGTAACCCCGTAAAAGGACTTGCTACCTGAAGTCTTTATGGAAGGGGATTCCCCTTCCAAACAATAGCAACTCTTGCATCCTCTTCCCTCCTCCCGTCTTCCACACATCAACTCTTCAATAAAGGTAAGTGTCAAGTTATTATTATTTTATACTTCATGTCTCATTGTTTTCTGTGTAGATAAATGTACATTTAATGTAAAAAAAATATTTTTTAAATACTTTTGGGTGTCTGGAACGGATTAATTTGATTTACATTATTTCTTATGGGGAAAATAGTTTTGAAAATCGTGAATTTTGAATTTCACCAGACTCTGGAACGGATTAATCACGAAATTCAAGGGTCCACTGTACTAGGTAAAAATGAACACAGTTTAACTTACATTACATTTTAGCTTGCATTGCTTGTTGACATGGAAGTGTGTGTGTGTGTGTGTGTGGTGAGTTGATTTAGCCTTACTGGGCTGAGTTGGATGGCTATGATTCTTGTGGTAATGTGGATGAAGAGCTGTTAGCTAGTTGTATTGGAGTGTTCAAGCACTGCATTCTGTAATACATCTTTGGTCTGTTTGACCCTGCAGTACTCTGTAGAGATGATGATAAAGTATTATCAGTTACTCCGACTCCACTTCAGAACAGTTCTAGATGTGTCTGTGTTCTTTTCAGTAATAAAATCTGCAGCTTTACCAATGCAAGAAAATGAAATTGCTTACATAAATCTTTGAATTGTTAACTATCTCCAGGTTCTTCTTTCTTATCTTTTTTTATATGCCTCTCTCTCTCTCTGCTTGGAACTGAAAACCTCCAGCAATTCTTAGTCATCCTCTTCTAACATTTAATTCTTCAGGTGCATCTTCAAAGCCCTCATGTCTTAGTCCTGGACCTGATTCCGTACTAATGGAAAACCAGAGAAATTATTCATCACATGCCATAATTGACCTCAGTCTGCACTTCATTCCATGACTTTTGTGTGTGCAGGTGCATCTGCACTGTTAACTTTATGCTAGAACTCGGGCATGCCAATCTCTGACCAGTCATCCATTGCTGTGATGAGTTTTCCATTACCTTGTATGTGTAGTTCCACATAAATGTCTTAATGACCCTTTGATCTTATTAAGTGGTAAAAGCACAACCTTCATATTTTGGTCCACAGACTACAAGATTGGAGGATGAGCATGAGAATTATAAAGAGGTTTGTCTCGACTTCTCAAAGCATAAGAATTCTTTGTATAATAAATTGACATAGGCTTGGACTGAAATCATCTGTTGAATTTGCAGAGAAACAAGCCAAGGTGATTCTTTCCTGCCTTGAAACCAGGTGCAATTTTTTCTTGCTTGCCAATCTAAGTTCTTGATGGAATGCAGTTCCAAAATAGCCCTGCCTTGTCAACATTAAACACTTGGTAGAGACAGTAACCATTCTCAGAAGTAATTTCTGTAGTCAGAGTAACTTCATATGGCTACGTGATCATGTAATGCACTCTCATCACTAAACTATGTTATCAAATCGATACACTGTTCAGTAGTGGATGGTACTGAACAGTGTATGTTCAGTACCATCCACTACTGAACATACACTGTTGTATAGGCTCTCCTTCCATTCCCCAATTACCCACAGGGCGTTGTGCCTTATTATCCAAACACTAAATGGGAACACTTTCTTTATTTTCTCCTTAGTCCACACATTCAGTAACTCTGTCTTATTTAGCTATATGTAGTGACCTTTTTAACATTCTTTTCAGCAAGTCACAATCTGTACTATTTATTGCACAAACTAATTTTCTTCTCATTGTCTCAAATTGTATAAATTGTTGATTCTCTCAGATTAAAAAGAGTAGGCAGTTTACATCATATATGCACCACCTCAAAACACATCTAAAATTTCCACCTTCTTCAGTAGTGTAAAAGCCTCATGCTTATTCTTCTTTTTCTTGCCACCTCAAGTATCACTAGTAGTCCTCTTGGGTGACATGGTTAATATCCAGAGATGAAATGGGGAGATGAAAATATGTATTTAAAATTGTTTGGTAAATGCAGTGTGTGTAATGTAGGGGATGCTCCCAGAAAGCAACTTTAGATATTGTGGCAGTGGAAAAGGGAAAGAGCTATGCCTTTCTGAACACTTGCTCACCCTGAAGGTCCAACTTGGGTTGGAGGGGCAAACTTCCATGAATGTAGTGCCCAGCTTTTGCATGTAAACTGACGTTACGTTGATTCTTTTACACTTTATGGCACATTATATCAAAAGGTGTAGCGTGCTATGAAAATTTTGGATACACTTTTTTAATCACATTACAACAAAATAGCACAATGCGAAGTCACATTTTAAGAAAGTTTACTGTACATTACTTTATATTTCCAAGAAATAACCGGTACATCCATCACAAATTAAAGTAAAACAGTGCAACCCCACTGAACCAGACATTTTAGGGCCAATAGTTTCCTAAAACTAGTAAATTTTCAATACAGTATCATACTACGGCACTAACAAAGCCTACAGTATTGTACAGGATATAAAAAAAAAATGCTCGCCAATGCCTGTAATAGGTTTTCTCTTCCATCTTTCTTTATATTTATATACAGTGGTCCCCACCTAACGAGCAAAATTCATTCCAGAAGCCTGCTCAAGTGCAATTACCGAACGAATTTACTTCCTTAAGAAATAATGTCACGTAGGTGAGTCTATTTCAGACCCCCAAAAATACACTTCCACAAGCACTTACAATACAGTGGTACCCCGGTTTACGATATTTTTTCATTCCAGAATGCTGTTCAAGTGCCATTACCAAACGAATTTATCTCCTTAAGAAAAGTTGTAAAATAGACTAGTCCTTTTAGACCCCCAAAATTACACTTACAAAAGCATTTAAAAAAATAAACTTACATAAAAGGGTGAGTTTGGGGACCATCGTAAACCGGGGTACCACTGTATTATACTTACATAATTGTACAATTTCCGTGTTGCTCGTTAGGCGGGGGACCACTGTACATATTATTATTGATGTACAACATCTAAATGTCACATGGGATTGAAGAAATATAGGGAACAAGTGAATGTAGATTCTACAGCCACTTGAGTAAAGGCATTGAGTTCATCATCCAATATGTACATTGCTGGTCAAATCTTCCAGTCTGATTCTTCAACATCTACCAAGGGTATTGGTACTGTCATCTTAAATACTTGGAGTATTAACCACCAGGCCTTCTTATTAGACTTTTAAATTACTAATACTATTTTTAAAACCTTGAGGGCTTATAAATGAGCACTTTTTTGTGCAAGTTACATTAGGCTGAGAATGCACACTATGTACAGTGGTACCTCGAGTTACGATATTTTTTCGTTCGAGAATGCTGTTCAAGTGCCATTACCAAACGAATTTATCCCCATAAGGAATAATGTAAAATAGAATAGTCCTTTTACACCCCAAAAAATATACTTACAAAAGCATTTAAAAAAATAAACTTACATAAAAGGGCGATTTTGGGGACCATCGTAACTCGAGGTACCACTGTATTTTGTACTCCATTCCTTCTAAATATTTTGATACAGTTGTATATAATTTAATCAATAGATTTAAAGAAGTTGTATTAACTGCACTTTCACTATAAAATTATGTTTTTTTTTTTCAACAAGTCGGCCGTCTCCCACCGAGGCAGGGTGACCCAAAAAGAAAGAAAATCCCCCAAAAAGAAAAAACTTTCATCATCATTCAACACTTTCACCACACTCATACATAATCACTGTCTTTGCAGAGGAGCTCAGATACGACAGCTGAGAAAAGTCCCTCCCAGCTGTCACTATCTCAGACCCCTCCTTTAAAGTGCAGGCATTGTACTTCCCATTTCCAGGACTCAAGTCCAACTAAATCAATTAACTGGTTTCCCTGAATCCCTTCACAAAATGTTACCCTGCTCACACTCCAACAGATCGTCATGTCCCAAAAACCATTCGTCTCCATTCACTCCTATCTAACACGCTCACACATGCTTTCTGGAAGTCCAAGCCCCTTGCCCACAAAACCTCCTTTACCCCTTCCCTCCAACCTTTTCTAGGACGACCCCTACCCCGCCTTCCTTTCCCTACAGATTTATACGCTCTCCAAGTCATTCTACTTTGATCCATTCTCTCTAAATGACCAAACCACCTCAACAACCCTCTTCAGCCCTCTGACAAATACTTTTAGTAACTCCACACCTTCTCCTAATTTCCACATTCGAATTTTCTGCATAATATTTACACCACACATTGCCCTTAGACAGGACATCTCCACTGCCTCCAGCCTCCTCCTCGCTGCAGCATTTGCAACCCATGCTTCACACCCATATAAGAGTGTTGGTACCACTATACTTTCGTACATTCCCTTCTTTGCCTCCATGGATAACGTTTTTTGTCTCCACAGATACCTCAATGCACCACTCACCTTTTTTCCTTAATCAATTCTATGGTTAACCTCATCCTTCATAAACCCATCCGCTGACACGTCAACTCCCAAATATCTGAAAACATTTACTTCTTCCATAATCCCTCTCTCAATGTGATATCCAATTTTTCTTTATTTAAATCGTTTGATACCCTCATCACCTTACTCTTATCTATGTTCACTTTTAACTTTCTACCTTTACACACACTCCCAAACTCGTCCACTAACCTTTGCAACTTTTCTTTAGAATCTCCCATAAGCACAGTATCATCAGCAAAAAGTAACTGTGTCAACTCCCATTTTGCATTTAATTCTCCATAATTTAATCCCACCCTCTCCCCAACACCCTAGCATTTACTTCTTTACAACCCCATCTATAAATATATTAAACAACCATGGTGACATTACACATCCCTGTCTAAGACCTACTTTTACCGGGAAGTAATCTCCCTCTCTCCTACACACCCTAACCTGAGCCTCACTATCCTCATAAAAACTCTTTACAGCCTTCAGTAACTTACTACCTATTCCATACACTTGCAACATTTGCCACATTGCTCCCCTATCCACTCTATCATATGCCTTTTTTAAATCCATAAATGCAATGAAAACTTCTCTACCTAAAGCCTCCTTGCTCATCTGCAATCCTACTCTCTGTCTTACCTCTAATTCTTTCAATAATAACCCTGCCATACACTTTACCTGGTATACTCAGTAAACTTATTCCCCTATAATTTTTACACTCTCTTTAATCCCCCTTCCCTTTATATAAAGGAACTATACATGCTCTCTGTCAATCCCTAGGTACCTTCCCTTCTTTCATACATTTATTAAACAAAAATACCAACCACTCCAGCACTATATCCCCCCCTGCTTTTAACATTTCTGTCATGATTCCGTCAATTCCAGCTGCTTTACCCCCTTTCATTCTACGTAATGCCTCACGCACCTCCCCCACACTCACATCCTGCTCTTCTTCACTCCTAAACGATGTTGTACCTCCCTGGCCAGTACATGAAATTATCGCCTCCCTCTTTTCATCGACATTTAAAAGTTCCTCAAAATATTCCCGCCATCTACCCAATACCTCCAGCTCCCCATCTACTAACTCCTCTACTCTGTTTTTAACTGACAAATCCATTCGTTCCCTAGGCTTTCTTACCTTGTTTATCTCACTCCAAAAATTTTTCTTGTTTTCAGCAAAATTTCTTGACAGAGCCTCTCCCATTCTTTCATCCGCTCTTCTTTTGCACTCTCTCACCACTCTCTTCACCTTTCTTTTACTCTCCATATACTCTGCTCTTCTATTAACACTTATGTTTTGTAAAAACCTCTCATAAGCTACCTTTTTCTCTTTTATCACACCCTTTACTTCTTCATTCCACCACTCACTGTGCAGGCAACTGTTGCATATTATAGTGATTTTAAAAATTATATACGTAAACCTGACTTCCCAGCTATCTCTCACTTGCTGGCTTTTTTTCATATTTCATTGATCTAATACTGTTTTTTATTTTAATAAGTAATTGAGGGTAAAGTTAACTTACATTTTGGAATTGTCACCCTTGAGGTACCATAGCCATTCAACCCCACACTTACAGTGGACCCCCGGAGTTCGTCATTAATTCGTTCCAGAATGCTGCTCAAGTGCCATTACCGAATGGACAGGCACCTAAAGTCGGTACCTGACCAGCCAGGCTGTGGTTCGTACGTTGGACTGCGTGCGGCCAGCAGTAACAGCCTGGTTGATCAGGCTCTGGTCCAACATGAGGCCTGGTCACAGACCGGGCCGCAGGGGCATTGACTCCTGGAATTCTCTCCAGGTAAACTCCAGGTAAATAAGGAATAATGTAAATTAGATTAGTCCTTTTAGTCCCCCAAAAATACACTTACAAAAGCACTTACAAAAATACACTTACCTAATTGTTCGAGTTTGGAGCAGTACGAACTCCGGGGGTCCACTGTATTTCAAAGCTTTTTCTGAATATTTTCTCTCTCTTGATTGCTATCCTGAGACTTATTAGTTACCAGCATGCACTGCAGGCATAGAATTATGATTCCAGGTAAACATATTGTACTATTTTTTGTTAATTTTAAAGTGTAATTCCTTACAAATATTAAATAACTGGGTGTATTATAACCGATGGTAGTGCTCTGTGGCGATGTCAGTTGACTGAATCACTACTCCAAGAGGGTATGTAAAGTGCCTTCTCTTAAAGCATGACATTTAATCTAAGCCATATTAATAAATCTTGCTTATCTAATAAAATCCCCTCAAGGGAGGTTCCTTGATGCTGGTGAGGGGCTCTTGATCTAGAAGATTGGATCTGTGCTCCAGTTCCCTGAATTGAGTTCTGAATAGTACCTTCCATCCCCTCCCCCCACAGGTGCTGTATAATCCCTACAGGTTTAGCACTCCCCCATGATTATAATAATAATAATATCTATTAAAATCCTAGGTAGTAGGTTGGTAGACAGCAACCGCCCAGGGAGGTACTACCGTCCTGCCAAGTGAGTGTAAAACGAAAGCCTGTAATTGTTTTACATGATGGTAGGATTGCTGGTGTCTTTTTTCTGTCTCATAAACATGCAAGATTTCAGGTACATCTTGCTACTTCTACTTACACTTAGGTCACACTACACATTCATGTACAAGCATATATATACACACCCCTCTGGGTTTTCTTCTATTTTCTTACTAGTTCTTGTTCTTATTTCCTCTTATCTCCATGGGGAAGTGGAACAGAATTCTTCCTCCGTAGGCCATGCGTGTCGTAGGAGGCGCCTAAAATGCCTGGAGCAAGGGGCTAGTAACCCCTTCTCCTGAATAAATTACTAAATGTAAAAGGAGAAGTGTATGGTAAAGTGTATGGTAGAGTTATTATTGAAAGAATTAAGAGTAAAACAGAAAGCAGGATAGCAGATGAACAAGGGGGCTTTAGGAAAGGTAGGGGGTGTGTAGACCAAGTGTTTACAGTGAAACATATAGGTGAACAGTATTTGGATAAGGGTAAAGATGTTTTTGTGGCATTTATGGATTTGGAAAAGGCGTATGATAGGGTAGATAGGGGGGCAATGTGGCAGATGTTGCAGGTGTATGGAATAGGAGGAAGGTTACTGAAAGCAGTGAAGAGTTTTTATGAGGATAGTGAGGCTCAGGTTAGAGTGTGTAGGAGGGAAGGGGACTATTTCCCAGTAAAAGTGGGCCTTAGACAAGGATGTGTGATGTCACCGTGGTTGTTCAATATATTTATAGATGGGGTTGTAAGAGAAGTGAATGCGAGGGTCTTGGCAAGAGGTGTTGGGCTAAAAGATAAAGAAGCAAATACAAAGTGGGAGTTGTCACAGTTGCTTTTGCTGATGACACTGTGCTTTGGGAGATTCTGAAGAGAAGCTGCAGAGGTTGGTGGATGAATTTGGTAGGGTGTGTAAAAGAAGAAAATTGAAAGTGAATATAGGAAAGAGTAAGGTGATGAGGATAACAAAAAGAATAGGTGACGAAAGATTGGATATCAGATTGGAGGAGAGAGTATGGAGGAGGTGAATGTATTCAGATATTTGGGAGTGGACATGTCGGCGGATGGGTCTATGAAGGATGAGGTGAATCATAGAATTGATGAGGGGAAAAGGGCGAGTGGAGCACTTCGGAGTCTGTGGAGACAAAGAACCTTGTCCATGGAAGTAAAGAGGGAATGTATGAGAGTATAGTTATACCAACGCTCTTATATGGGTGTGAAGCATGGGTGATGAATGTTGCAACGAGGAGAAGGCTGGAGGCAGTGGAGATGTCATGTCTGAGGTCAATGTGTGGTGTGAATATAATGCAGAGAATTCGGAGTTTGGAAATTAGGAGGAGGTGCGGGATTACCAAAACGATTGTCCAGAGAGCTGAGGAGGGGTTGTTGAGGTGGTTTGGACATGTAGAGCGAATGGAACGAGACAGAGTGACTCGAGTGTATAAATCTGTAGTGGAGGGAAGGCGGGGTAGGGGTCGGCCTAGGAAAGGTTGGAGGGAGGGGGTAAAGGAAGTTTTGTGTGCGAGGGGCTTGGATTTCCAGCAAGCATGTGTGAGCGTGTTTGATAGGAGTGAATGGAGGCATATGGTTTTTAATACTTGACGTGCTGTTGGAGTGTGAGCAAAGTAACATTTATGAAGGGATTCAGGGAAACCGGCAGGCCGGACTTGAGTTCTGGAGATGGGAAGTACAGTGCCGGCACTCTGAAGGAGGGGTGTAAATGTTGCAGTTTTATAACTGTAGTGTAAAGCACCCTTCTGGCAAGACAGTGATGGAGTGAATGATGATGAAAGTTTTTCTTTTTCGGGCCACCCTGCCTTGGTGGGAATCGGCCGATGTGTTAATAAAAAAAAAAAAAAAGGAGAAACTTTCGTTTTTTCTTTTGGGCCACCCTGCTTTGGTGGGAAACGGCCGACGTGTTGAAAGAAAGAAAGATCTATTAAAATTTGCTGGAGAGTAAATTCCTAAGAGAGAATTTGCAGATCTTTAAGTTAGGATTCAGTGGGGTCCAGCTGTATTAAAGTATACATATCTCATTATTTCCACCCGAGAAAGTGCAGAATTGTCATATCACACAATAAAGAAAGTAAACATTAGAGCACAGTTCTGTCACTATATTTATTGATCTGATAAATAATTTTTATTGTTAAATTTTAAAACAAATCAAGCAATTGTTATATACTTCAAAGATGCTGAAAAATATTCCAGTGTACAATGTGTAGTCTATCTATCTGTAAACATGTACAGTACATGTTAAAAGTTAGGAACTAAGATCTTTTATACACATTCAGTAATTTTATGGATTAACAAAATCCATACAAGCAGGATTATGATGGGCAAATCCAAAGCCTTCACATAGAGAGATAACCAATCATGCAAACCATATACTATATGCAATAATGCCTTCACAATTTCAATCCATTTAAAAGATTTAAACCTCCATTTTATGCATAAGGAGCTCATAACATAACCATCTAAGGTATAAAACTCTGGTGATTACAAAATTTAACACTCCATCTGTGGTTGCAATTACTCAGTATGCTACAAATGCCTCTTAAGTTACTACATACAGTACACTACTGTCTTTTTACCTTTTCCTTTCTCATTCTTACCACCAACAAAGAATTACAACTATAGATCAATTATTACATTTTTCAGTTTAAAATTTTCATTTGCATTAAAATGCCATGAGCAAAAAAAATTGATGCAACACCTTCACACAATCTGTGGCATACCTGTGACTGATTTCATGGGTTTTCACCCTTGCAGCCTGATCAACCAGGCTGTTTCTGTTAGTGGCCTGAAGGTCTACATAGCCATCACAGAGCGACTAATCAGACACTTGACAGAGGTGGTGGTAAAGTTTCCTCTTGAAAATTCTAATTTTGTTTTGGCAATTTTTTTTTTCATATCTGCACAAAATCAAATTCTTCTAAAAACATTTGAAGGGAAAAAAACTTAAATAAAATTTCCACATGCCTATTTGAAACCACCATCTGAAGATGCACCAAACATAGTTAGCTCTGTAGTGGTATATGGATAGTAACAACATGTTAATGGATAACAAAAAAATCTTGCTATATTTAATACTGTATATTTAACATCACTGTATTTTAAGCCTAGTTTTGTTCTAAGCATCAACTTATTGGCACTGTCTTGTCAATTATAGAAGCTATATAGTCAGTATATCTTATTTTTTTTTTACAATAAAATGCTAATTAAAAATAAAATAATTAAATAAAACAGTACCACAGCTAATTTGTAGGCAAAAATAGAAGCAAACAATGTGACTAAAAGTAAAGGTCTTACTAAACTGAATTTTAATTCAATGCAAAAGCAATAATTATACACATTATATGTAAAAAATGGGAAATGTTGTGAAACATTTGTGAGATTAATATAAATCTACAGTTTAACCATATAATTCACAGGGCTTAGTTTTATGGACGTACAATGTGAATAACAAAAACTTCCACTTGTACTACAGTGGTACCTCTACTTACGAGCAGTTCCCAACTTGAACAATTATGTAAGTGTATTTTTGTAGGTGCTTTTGTAAGTGTATTTTTTGGGGTCTGAATTGGATTAATCTAATTTTCATTATTTCTTATGGGAAAAAATTCCTTCGGTATTGGCACTTGAATAGCCGTCTGGAACGAATTAAGCTCGTAACTCGAGGTACCACTGTACATGTTATATTTTGGTTATATCTTTTTCCATTGCTCTAATTTGCTTTATATTAACATTAATTAGAAAGAATGAAATCCTATGGCTACTTTTTTTTCAATTTAGGGTCATGTGCCAAGTAAAAAAGGCAATGGGCACCAAGAAAATATATGAATAATTGAAGCTATTTGCTGAATGGACTTCAGTAAAAATGCTGTACAATTAAATTGTGCAAATTATGAGGCACACAAATTCTGGGGATCAAAATAAACAAATACCAACCAGTAACACATTTCCACCTCTGGAATTTGAGATGTGAATGTGTAAAATAGCAGAGCTAGTTCTTTGAAGATATTTCTACAACTATCAGGAGATTCTATTTACCTGGAGTCTACCTGGAGAGAATTCCAGGGGTCAACGCCCCCGCAGCCCGGTCTGTGACCAGGCCTCCTGTTGGACCAGAGCCTGATCAACCAGGCTGTTACTGCTGGCCGCACGCAGTCCGGCCAGCAGTAACAGCCTGGTTGATCAGGCTCTGGTCCAACAAAAGGGAATACGTACTGCATTTCACAACTAACAAGAGATTACAATTAAAAATAAATAAAACAGTAAAACAGCAAATAAATTGCAGTCATTTGCAAATTAAGTACAAAATACAGTGGAACCACGGTTAACGAAAAAAATTCATTGCAGAAGCCTGCTCAAGTGCCATTACCGAACGAATTTACTTCCTTAAGAAAAAATGTCATTTAGGTTAGTCTATTTCAGACCCCCAAAAATACACTTCCACAAGCACTTACAATATTATACTTACATAATTACACGATTTCCGGGGTGTTCGTCAACCGGGGTTCCACTGTACTGAAATATATTATAATATTTAACACTTTCCCATAATGATGATAAGAACATTAATACAGCAAACTCCAGATTTAACCCTTTCAGGGTTTCGGCCGTACTAGTACAGCTTATGCACCAGGGTTTTCGTTGTACTAGTACGCCTAAATTCTAGCACCCTCAAATCAAGTGGAAACAGGCTAGTAGGCCTAGATATGAGAGAATGGGTCTGTGCGGTCAGTGTGCGCAGTATAAAAAAAATCCTGCACCACACAGTGCATAATGAGGAAAAAAAACTCTGACCATGTTTTTGGTTCAAAACAGCGACTTTGCAGTCTATTTTCGTATAGTATTTATGCTTGTATTCTCATTTCCTTAGTCTCATTTGATAGAATGGATGATATATTACAGAAATAGAGATAATTTTGACTGGTTTCACGATGACAAGTACAGTGGTACCTCGACTTACGATATTTTTTCATTCCAGAATGCTGTTCAAGTGCCATTACCAAACGAATTTATCCCCATAAGGAATGATGTAAAATAGACTAGTCCTTTTAGACCCCCAAAATTACACTTACAAAAGCATTTAAAAAAATAAACTTACATAAAAGGGTGAGTTTGGGGACCATCGTAAGTCGAGGTACCACTGTACCTTGAAACTGAGCGCAAAGTTGCGAAAATGTTCGATTTTTGCCGATGTTCAAGAGTAAACAAATCATGCCATGCATCCAATACACATCAACTGGGTAGTCTAATATTCTTGTACAAGTGCGCTGATATTATTTATACCATTTTTACAATGATGCAGTTGTATACATAACAGTAAATCTTCTATTTTTTGTGAATAAAAATTAAAAATGGAAAGCAAAAGTAATGTAAGAGGGGCCTGGAGACGTGACTAATGAACAGATAAAATGTTATTTGAGTGCCAGGAATGTCTGTCTCGTTTATTCTGGACCCTATTTTGAAATTGGCATCTTTTGAAATGTGTGTGAAATTGGCCAAATTGCCAATTTCTGACCACCTTATTGGGTAGTTGAAATTGGTAAATTGGCGGTTTCTTATACTCAATTGATAGAACAAATGGAATTCTAACGAAATAGCTATAATTTTAGTAGACTGAAACATTGGAATTTGCCGAAAATAGGGCTCAAAGTGGGTGAAATCGCCGATGCATAATTCCGTTAGTTTTCCATCAAATTTCATAATTTTGGTGGCGTTATGATCGGAAAAAGATTCTCTATCATTTCATAAGAAAAAATATTTTTTTTTCCGAAAAATTTGAGACCCTGAGAACGAGTTTGGGAGAGGGCCTTGCGACCCCCAAAGGGTTAAATGACTAATAGGAAGGAGGGGGAGGGGGTTAGCACATGACTGGTAATGGTGATTGTGGAAAACAGAGATGAGATTTTTTTGGCCTCGATTGAAATAGAACCAGTCAATACTTTAACCACCTCACTTTGTCCATTTATTCTGAACCTTCAACCCAGAGGGTTTTGTTCTGTATTTCCAAAGTCTGTTAGATTAAGGACCATTAAATCAAGGGTTTTCTGTACATAATGAAGATTAAACTATTAACTCATCTACTCATGAAATGGGCAGGATTTAATCCCATGGCCATTATTATATTACACTGCAATTGTTTTGGGAAGCACTAAATCCACAGGGATAAAACAGGGCTTGGGGAATGGCAAGCCAGTCCTAAAACAAACAGGTCAGTTCTCTTACCACTGCACTGGCCTAATAAGATTCATCAAACTACGTATAAAATTTCTGTTAACTAGGAAGGCTAGCATGAGCCACCACTGACCACAAATTCTGGAATTTTATTAGACCTGCATGATATAGTAGTTAGAGCACCAGCCTGATATGGGTTTGAGTCCCTAAGTTGTTTGCAATTATGTTATGATTTTGCAAGTTATTAGTTACCTGTAAATACTGCATTATAATGTCTGTGAACTAATGGAGCCCGGTTATTTGGGCTCTTCAGATCTTTTCAAAGTAATGATATTTACCCAAATAATTTCATTGATGAAATGATAAAAAAAAGTAAAGAAATTCCATATACAGTGGTACCTCGGTTAACGATGGTCCCCAAACTCACCCTTTTATATAAGTTTATTTTTTTAAATGCTTTTGTAAGTGTATTTTTGGGGGTCTAAAAGGACTAGTCTATTTTACATTATTCCTAATGGGGATAAATTCGTTTGGTAATGGCACTTGAACAGCATTCTGGAATGAAAAAATATTGTTAACCGAGGTACCACTGTACATACATGTACATGGAAGTCATTCACCTTATGGAGAATGTTACTGGTACAAACACCGACTTTCTTCTTAGCTGAGCATAAAATCAAAATAAAATCAAACTACATTAAAAAATCACTTGAATAATATAACCGTGATTTACAAAATTAAACCACTGTAACCAGGTCTTTCTGTTACAGTAGTACAGTATATCTAATGTACAATATACAGGTGGTAGACCACAACCAGCTTTCAAGTTATGGTATAGTAATTTTACTCAAATGATATGAATACTAAAGATGTTTCCTTAAGGGAGGAAAGGGAAGAAGGTGTCTTGATGTTGGTGAAGGGTTCTTGATCCAGTAAACTGGAGCTACCCTTTCCTACTTTGGATCAAACCTGATTAGTATCTCCTATCCCCAGGCACTGTATGACCCCTATGGATTTCACACTTCCACATAAATATAATAATTAAAGTAGCACTTTTTTTTGAAGATTTTAATACGTAAAAGTAATACAAGTATATCTCAGGCTTGAATTGAATACATGTATATAAGAATAAGAATTATGTTCATTGCCATCAGTCTGAACTTGCTTAAGATTACTCAACTCATGCAAAAAATAGTAAGATTTATTTTATGCAGCTCCACTATTCATATATTGTAAAACTGTTATATAATATCAACAATATTAGATCATTACAAATTGACTTATGTACAAATTATTTTATTCATCATAATACACTTGCATTTAAATAAGGCCATAATTAAGGAACATAATTTCTATATTGTATGAGAGAGATTAACATTTAATTTTTTATCTACTTAAATTTTATTTACCTTAATTAACCCACAATTTGTTCAGCTATATTATTTCTATTTCAGTATTTCCTTTATAATGAGAGACATGATACATATACAGAATTAGAACATTTCTGGTTCACATATAGTTCAGAATCATTAAGCAAATGAGAATTGTAAAGCATACAGTATGTACATCACAATAATCAATTACGGTATACAACAATCATTTATTTAGCATTTAACATTATTCAGTGGTCTTGTTTAATCCAGATCTAAACAAATAATTATAGAAAAGGATTAAGCAAAAGGGGATAAAAAAAAAAATGTGATCATCTGTGGTTGAAAATTTGATGCACCCCTTACCTTCACCAAGGGAACCCAATAATCAATGATCTATTGTGTATCTTCATTGCAACATATTCCTAATGTTTCTGATTGAAGCAGAACTGCTTTAATGCAACAATTCCAAGCCCAATTAAGAGCTAGAAACATAAAATATAGTTACAAAACACAAAGGAATTTCCATACAGCTCACTATTACACACACATCTGCTGTTACACCTCAAGGATGGACAGTTTTGGTCACTGTATTCTATCCTGTACCACTGTAACTGTCTGTAAAAGTCAGACCAGAATACAAGCTTGCCTTATCACATGGATATCAATATCCCAATTTGCTTCATAAAATTGCCAAATCAGCACTTACTCGGCCCAATCACAATGAAAACCTTTCATTAAGCAACGTGCACTTAATCCTTCTTTTGCATACCCCTCAATTACAGTATCCACACCTAACCATACTTAACGT
This sequence comes from Cherax destructor, assembly GCA_009830355.1. Classification (NCBI taxonomy): domain Eukaryota; kingdom Metazoa; phylum Arthropoda; class Malacostraca; order Decapoda; family Parastacidae; genus Cherax; species Cherax destructor. The sequence goes on from WNWK01003732.1 coordinate 93,479, forward strand.
AAAGTAGATTTTCTTTATGATAATCCTACAATACACTATTTTTATAGAGAGCTTAATGTTCATAATACATTTTGAGGTATGAAAAACTTCATTAACTGTTCAATAAACTACCAAACCACTCTAGCTCAATTTGCATCCTTCCATCTCTCTTCATTGAGAATGCCATTTTTTTTTGTTACTGCCAATATCCATCTTAGATCACTAGTTGTAATAAGAATAACATGTCTTGGGCCAGGCATGGTCATGGACCTGTCTGCATGGGCGTTGACCCCAGAACACCCTCTGTAAAGAAACCTTTATTATTGCTACACCATTTTGTCCAGGGCTGGACTTCATCAAGGGCAGTACACTCTCACATATCATGTGGGTTACATTCCTGAAATTGGTGTTATATGTAAAAATCATGATATATTAACTGAAGGCCATAAGGGAAAATATAGTTGTGTTTTTGATACCCTTAAAAAAGTTAATTGTTCATTTTATTTATTTCATCAAAAGTAAAGTCTGTGATATTGTATGTTGTGGCTGTTTTTGCTTATTCATCTATAAATATGCAGAGGGGGTTGATATGGCCCTACTAGACCCAGTTGGATTTACACGTAGTTAAGATAAGATTTGTTCGGATTTTTAACCTGGAGGGTTAGCCACCCAGGATAACCCAAGAAAGTCAGTATGAACAGTACACGTTGATAAAAAGATACATTTTTTATTATTATTTTTATTAACACATCGGCCGATTCCCACCAAGGCAGGGTGGCCCGAAAAAGAAAAACTTTCATCATCATTCACTCCATCACTGTCTTGCCAGAGGGGTGCTTTACACTACAGTTATAAAACTGCAACATTAACACCCCTCCTTCAGAGTGCAGACACTGTACTTCCCATCTCCAGGACTCAAGTCCGGCCTGCCGGTTTCCCTGAATCCCTTCATAAATGTTACTTTGCTCACACTCCAACAGCACGTCAAGTATTAAAAACCATTTGTCTCCATTCACTCCTATCAAATACGCTCACACATGCTTACTGGAAGTCCAAGCCCCTCGCACACAAAACCTCCTTTACCCCCTCCCACCAACCTTTCCTAGGCCGACCCCTACCCCGCCTTCTCTCCAATCTCGAAGTCATTCTGTCTCGTTCTATTCTCTCTACATGTCCGAACCACCTCAATAACCCCTCCTCAGCTCTCTGGATAATAGTTTTGGTAATCCCGCACCTCCTCCTAATTTCCAAACTCCAAATTCTCTGCATTATATTCACACCACACATTGACCTCAAACATGACATCTCCACTGCCTCCAGCCTTCTCCTCATTGCAACATTCATCACCCATGCTTCACACCCATATAAGAGTGTTGGTATAACTATACTCTCATACATTCCCCTCTTTACTTCCATGGATAAAGTTCTTTGTCTCCACAGACTCCGAAGTGCTCCACTTACCCTTTTCCCCTCATCAATTCTATGATTCACCTCATCCTTCATAGACCCATCTGCTGACATGTCCACTCCCAAATATCTGAATACATTCACCTCCTCCATACTCTCTCCCTCCAATCTGATATCCAATCTTTCGTCACCTAATCTTTTTGTTATCCTCATCACCTTACTCTTTCCTATATTCACTTTCAATTTTCTTCTTTTACACACCCTACCAAATTCATCCACCAACCTCTGCAACTTCTCTTCAGAATCTCCCAAAAGCACAGTGTCATCAGCAAAAAGCAACTGTGACAACTCCCACTTTACATATGTAAAATAATTTTTATCTTATATTCTGATTACTCTTGTATACTGATCTTGACATAATGGAAAAGGTTGCTGTGGCAAGGTGAATGGCTGTTTTGCTGATGGTTGTGGTTCCCTACCTAGCTGGGCAGAAGCATTCTCCCCGTTAAATTTTATATATGCATTAGACTGTGCACTTTAAAACTATTTAAACTATTCAGAACTAAACGAACACTCAGAGCAGGCTTAATGTCCTGCTCATACTGTTTTATTGTATGATTTGTTTTTCCCTGATAACAAGGACATTTATCTGCTCAATCCACATATTTAGCAATGTTTTAGTTACTAATTGACATTCTTTTTAGTAGGTTACAATCAGCATTACTTATGGTGCACATACTTTTCTTCACCCCATCATCTTGAATTGAATGAACTCTTGATTCTCTAATGCTAAATATATAAAAAATCTAAAGAAAACACTGGAGAAAATGGGTTAATGATGGAAGGGGCAGAAAAATGAAAAAAAGACATTGAAGGATCAAGACAGGATGATGGATAAATGACTTTAGCAGAGATGTTTACCAGCAAGCACAAGAGGTGATAAAAATGATGGCAAGGAAACTGATGATCCTAGCATCACTTATTAAGTTTTGAAAAATAAGCATATTATAAGGCAAATGAGAACCCATTCCAAGGAAGTGCTCTGACATCAGCTGTCATCTACTTCTTTGCACAAAAGAAGAAACCAAATCCATTGCAACCACTGTTCGTAAGACCAACATGGCGTGGCAGCTGTTACTACTAAAATAATATTAAAGATCACCAGTCCCTGCAGACCCAAAAACATCACTACCACAAAGATCTACAGCATTCCTTGTGGGGGAATGGAGTAAATCTCATGTTTGTGACATAGGGCAAGACCTTGGAATTCTTCAAGAACACAAATATGTATGTAGGATGGATGATGCCAACAATGCTTGCATCCAATAAAAGATACATTACTATGCCATGACCTAGTAAACTGTAAAGGAACTTCTGGAGGATGACATAACCAAATACAGTGGACCCCCGAGTAACGAGCATAATTCATTCCAGAAGCCTGCTCAAGTGCCATTACCAAACGAATTTTCTCCCTTAAGCAATAATGTCAAGTAGGTTAGTCCATTTCAGACCCCCAAAAATACACTTACAAAAGCACTTACAATATTATACTTACATAATTGTACGATTTCTGAGGTGCTCATAACTCGGGGGTCCACTGTACAGTGGAACTCCGGTTTTTGTACGGTCTGAATATTGTACAATTCAGATGTAGAATACTTTTTTGGGCGAAATTTTGGTCTGGATTTCATGCCTCCATCCGGAAATCGTACATATCAGACGCATCCACCTGCCCGGGACGCCACCACTCTCATGCTCTGGCTCTGTCACTGGTTGAGTGAGCATTCATCCAAAATATTTTGCAATTTTTGTGCTTGTTTATTGATTATGACTGCGAAATAAGCCACCATGGGCCCAAAGAAAGTTCCTAGTGCCAGTCCTTTGGTAAAGAAGGTGAGAAACACGATAGAATTCAAGAAAGAGATTGTAGAAAAATACGAAAGTGGCGAACGTTTAGCCGAGCTTGCCAGGATGTATGGGAAGTCAAAATCCACAAACTGTTCCATCCTGGCAAAGAAAGTAGAAATCAAGGAAGCTAAAGTTGTGAAAGGGGTAAATATGCTAATGAAACAGAGATCACAAACAATCAAAGATGTGGAGTTGTTGTTGTTGGTGTGGATCAACGAAAAACAGTTAGCGGGAGATAGTGTTGTGGAGTCGATCATTTGCGAAAAGGCAAGGCAGTTGCATGCGGATCTCGTAAAGAAAATGCCTGGAACGTGTGCTGCTGTTAGTGAATTTAAGGCCAGCAAAGGCTGGTTCAACAGATTCAAGAAGCATAGTGGCATACACAGTGCTGTAAGGCATGGTGAGGCTGCAAGTTCAGATAAATGTGTGGCCGAAGAATTCGTTGATGAATTCAAGGAGTACGTAGAGGCTGAAGGATTCCTTCCCCAACAAGTGTTCAGTTGTGACGAAACAGGCCTCTTTTGTAAGAAAATGCCAAAGAGGACCTACATCACACAGGAGGAAAAGGCACTGCCAGGACAAAAGCCTATGAAGGATAGGCTAACTCTTTTGTTCTGTGGTAATGCTAGTGGGGATTTCAAAGTGAAGCCTTTACTGGTGTATCACTCTGAAAATCCCAGTGTGTTCAAGAAAAACAATGTCGTCAAGAGTAAATTGTGTGTGATGTGGAAAGCTAATAATAAGGCATGGGTCACGAGGCAAATTTTCATTGACTGGGTCCATGAAGTGTTTGGCCCGAGTGTGAAAAAATACCTCCTGGAAAATAAATTGCCACTTAAGTGCCTCCTGGTACTGGACAATGCTCCTGCTCATCCTTGGAAGACCAATTGTTTAGGGACTTCAGTTTTATAACAGTGAAGTTCTTGCCTCTTAACACCATTCCTCTCATCCAGCCCATGGACCAGCAGGTCATTTCTAACTTCAAAAAACTCTACATGAAAGCAATGTTTCAAAGGTGCTTTGAAGTGACCTCGGACACTGAATTGACCCTAAGGGAGTTCTGGAGGGATCACTTCAATATCTTCCACTGCATAAGCCTTATAGGTAAGGCTTGGAAGGAAGTGACTTCCAGGACGATGAACTCTGCTTGGAGAAAATTGTGGCCAGAATGTGTCCAAGAGAAGGATTTTGAAGGGTTTGAGGCTGAGCCTGTCTACCCTACGCCTGTTGTGGAATCTATTGTGTCTTTGGGGAAGTCCATGGGGTTGGATGTGAGTGGCCAGGATGTGGAAGAGTTGGTGGAGGACCACAGGGAAGAGCTAACCACTGAAGAGCTGCAAGACCTTCATCTGGAACAGCAACAGACCACAGCTGAGGAAATTGCTTCAGAGGAGGAGGAAGAGAGAGGGGAGAAGGTGCCTTCTTCAGTGATTAAGGACATATGTGCAAAGTGGAATGAGTTGCAAACTTTTGACCAAGCTGATACAATCTGTATCTGCAACATGTTCAGTGACAATACCTTGTCCCATTTTAGGCAAATCTTAAAGAGACACTGGAAACAGAGCTCTCTGGACAGATTCTTAGTGCGACAGGGGTCCAGTGCCAGTAAAAGACAAAGAAGGGAAATAACCTCAGAGAGGGCTTTGATACCTGAAGTCCTTATGGAGGAGGATTTCCCTATCAAACAATAACCTCAACTCCCTCTCCCCTCCTCGCCTTCTTCAATACGCCAACAAGAGTCTTCAATAAAGGTATGTAATGCTCATTTATCATTAAAATTAGTCATTTATATTTATTTCTCATTGTTTTCTGTATGTAAAACTATAGTTATTCTTTAAAAAATGTATTTTTGTTAATATTTTTGGGTGTCTGGAATGGATTAATTGTATTTACATTATTTCTTATGGGAAATATTACTTTGGTTTTCGTACGCTTCGGATTTAGACCGACCTTCCGGAACGGATTAAGTACGAAATTTGGGGTTCCACTGTACAGAATCCAGGAGGGGCTACCTTATCAAGACCATTGAGCAAAACACGCTGGATAGACCCACTACTCACATCATCCATAATTCTTATGTTACCAAAGTGACCTATCCCTGGCTTATGATCTTGCCTACCTGACCTCATCGCCTTGACTTTTTTTTACCTCCCTCCTGGCCCTTTTTCTTTTGACCTCTTCTGTAATCTTTCTCAAGCTTGACCTCAGGGTGCTGCTTGTTTGACTTATAAGGCATTTTGTGTAGTGTTTCCTGTATAAGGAACCTGATAGAGTTCAGCCCTGAACAAAACACTGTAGCAATAATAAAGCTTTCCTTCCAACACTGTCATTTTACCCATTTGTCTGCTTACAGTGTATTTTACCAAGTAGAGTAACAGCTGATATGTGAAAGTGACAGTCTCTGTAGTTCATTGAATCTTTCACAGAAAATACAGAAAATTTAAGGTCCTACAAAGTTTTTTAGGGTATGTAAAAGAAGAAAATTGAAAGTGAATATAGGAAAGAGTAAGGTGATGAGGATAACAAAAAAATTAGGAGTCTGTGGAGACAAAGAACTTTGTCCATGGAAGCAAAGAGGGGAATGTATGAGAGTATAGTTATATCAACACTCTTATATGGGTGTGAAGCATGGGTGGTGAATGTTGCAACAAGGAGAAAGCTGGAGGCAGTGGAGATGGCGTGCCTGAGGGCAATGTGTGGTGTCAATATAATGCAGAGAATTCGTAGTTTGGAAATATGGAGGAGGTGTGGGATTACCAAAACTATTATCCAGAGGGCTGAGGAGGAGTTGTTGAGGTGGTTCGGACATGTAGAGAGGATGGAAAAAAATAGAATGACTTCGAGTGTATAAATCTGTAGTGGAGGGAAGGCGGGGTAGACGTCGGCCTAGGAAATGTTGGAGGGAGGGGGTAAAGGAGGTTTTGTGTCCGAGGGGCTTGGACTCCCAATAAGCATGCGTGAGCGTATTAGATAGGATTGAATGGAGACAAATGGTTTTTTAGAACTTGACGTGCTGTTGGAGTGTGAGCAGGGTAATGTTTATGAAGGTATTCAGGGAAACTGGCAGGCCAGATTTGAGTCCTGGAGATGGGAAGTACAGTGCCTGCACTCTGAAGGGATGGTGAAGGGGGGGGGGGTTAATGTTGCAGTTTTATAACTGTAGTGTAAGTGCACCTCTGGCAAGACAGTGATGGAGTGAATGATGGTAAAAGTTCTTCTTTTTCTGGCCACCCTACCTTGGTGGGAAATAGCTGATGTGTTAATAAAAATAAAATAAAGTTCCCAATACAATAGGCCCCCCAACTTACAACTTTCCAACTTATGATTTTTGTACATATGGCACGGGCACTTTGGAACCCCTTAATTATTTACAAATAATGACTTTCTCTTCCTACCACAGACTAGTTATGATAGAGGCACAGATGTGGGTGGCAGAAGCTGGAGTTACATTTGGCAGTACAGTAAATATTTTCTAACCCTTTATTTGCTTTCTCCTTCTTGTGTTCACTGTTTGTACCTTTGAAAACTGCCAGGCATCATGACTGGAAAACACAATGTTTGTTATAACCAAGTGTCGAGGTAAAGAAAATCTACTGTCTTTGCAGTGAAACTGAACATTGTAAAGAGTTCTGAAAAAAAATGAGATGGTGACCGACACTGCCAGTATACGGCATAAACAGGTCAACTATTATAACCATTATTAAGGATAAAGTTCCTATCTTGAAACATATTCAAGGGCCTGCATTGATGCACTTAACTATATTATCCAATAAACACACTAGCTTCATAAGTGAAATGGAAAATCATTAGATGGTGATTTGGGTAGATAATAAATGCCCCCCCCCAAAAGAAAAAAAAGCCTCTTAACCGAATGCTAACTCAGCCTAAAATAAGCAAGAATCATCCCTTCCAATATGACAGGATCAAAATTCAAGGTAGATACTGTAGACAACAAAATGTAATTTCTTTTATTTATTATTTTATTGTTCAATTAATATGTACACATCCTAAAAAAATTGTATTATTTTAAAATGAAAAAAACTATCCAAGTTAAAATGGGTAAATATTCTTAGGGAATAAAATAACTGAAATTATATATGAAGTATTATGGTTTGGGAGAGCATCTCCAATTATAACATGGGTTTCTAAGGGAAAATAAGTTTTGAATACTGAACACCTGACTTACAATACATTTTCAGGAACACTGTGTTGTAAGTTGGAGCCCCATTGTATATTTCAATACACCACTGATGAGTGTAGATTCCAACATATCCATGTTCACAAATGACATCAAATTATTAGGGTAAAAATAGAAGAGTACAGTAAGAGCTGGACAGACTACAGCAATGGTTGAACAAGTTACTAGATTTCAACCCCACTAAAGGTAAAGTAGTAAGTCTGAAAGCTAGAAAAAGAAGTGAGACAAAATCACTTGGAGGGAAAAGGGAAATGAGGAAGAGAATGTCAGAGTTAGAAGATAAATATGGAAATAGAAATAGCAACAAATCTCTCTCTTTCCTTTGAACCATACAAACACAATTATATGAGCAGCAAATGCAAGACTAGCAAATATAAGAATGACAGTCGGATATCTAGATAGATTAATTAAAGATACTACTGTTATAATGTACAATAGTGTATCACCCCTGGACTACAAAAGGCCCTCACACATTCATGTAATACATCAAATTTTCAGAATTACAATAGCAGGTTTATACAGTACCAGATATTTATGGCAATGGCTGCCTAATATTAAGTTGTATGTCTCAAGATGTGGGTAATATAACTGTGATTTAAGGTTATTTACCAGTAATGCTACCAAGAATACAAAATATTTAGGTCTAAGCATGCTCTATATTATTAACAAACAGGTATAAAAATGCAAGTATATTTTTAAGTAAATATCTTAATCCGAGAAGAAACAATATAAAAATTTAACATTTTTTTTTGCGATACCTTAATTAAAAAATGTGTCGATGGATTTACTGCATCTCCCAATGACAACATGCTTTGAAATAGGGATTCTATATATCTGTTCTGGACAGTTCCTCATTAAAACTAACAAACTCCTTTTGGGGTTTGTTAGTTTTAACCAAGTATCATGACACACTACTGACTCAGGACATTTATTAGGTGTGACACAGACTAAGTTTTTTTTTTCGGCATGCACTATGCACTCTTCTTGCCAAGGCACAATACCACAAAATGACTACAATTGTCTCCATGACAGGACAATATCCAAAAATACATCTGTTAGTGCTCAGTGGCAGGCCTTCCTCTCTACTATACAATACTGTACAGAAAAAAACTAGCCAGTAAGGAAATAAGTAGACAATGTATCCTCTTCTTGACTCATCCATTTCTGGGGCATTTTATGGACTGAATAGTTCCCTGTGGCCACTGAATGTGAACTCTGGAAATCACTCCAAACCATTTTTCATTATATGTGTGTGTGCAATTAATCCTTAAGTATGAAGTACCAATTGCAAAGCTCTAACTCTGACAAGCACAAGGCAAAATACAAGAAAGTTCAAAGGAAAGCATCAAACCAGTACTTAATATGACAGACTGAACCACAAAAGAAGAATGCATGAATTAGAAAAATAAAGAAAGGGCATTATCACCTGTGACTGATTTTGAGTTATTCTAGTCTTGAAACCTGGCTTCATTGTGATAGCAGCCTGCAAGCCTACATAACCGTCAAATCTTGGAACTTTACCAAATATTTCAGGGCATACACAAAATAAAGAGAGACAAGGAGGATTTAGAACAGGACACAAATAGAAATTGCACAATGATTTTAAAGAAATCATTAATGATGGTGTGAAGTGATAAAAATGATTGTAAAGTGGCCGAAGTGACATATGCATTATGTACCAATAAATATAAATAGGCAGGAAGCCCTAATTACACACTGTCTTCAATGAGTTTAAAATATGTACAATTAATTAAGGATGTTTATAGGAAAAAACTTGTTGAATATCTAGAAAGCACTAAATTCCTTACAGAACAACAGAATGAATTAAAAAATGGAAAGTCATACTTGACAAAACTTTATGGAGACATGATAGTAACAAAAATCAAGACACAAAAGAGAAGGCCAGGTGGATTACATATTCCAGAGAAGGTTATTAAGTAAACATGAGAGGCAAACTGAGATAACAGGAAATCATGGATAAAGTGCCAAATTTGACAATAAAAAATAATTACTATAATAAATGATGTACAGTGGACCCCCGCCTAACAAGCAAAATTCATTCCAGAAGCCTGCTCAAGTGCCATTACCGAACGAATTTACTCCCTTAAGAAAAAATGTCAAGTAGGTTAGTCCATTTCAGACCCCCAAAAATACACTTACAAAAGCACTTACAATATTATACTTACATAATTGTACGATTTCCGGGGTGTACGTAACTCGGGGGTCCACTGTATTAGGATGGGAGCCCTTCAAGAGGGGAAGGGGTGCCTTGATGCTGATGAAGGGATCTTGATCTAGGAACCAGATATCCTTACCAAGTGCTCTGTGACTCTTACAGATTCAGCACTTCCCCATGAATATGATAATGAGGATGGAAGTAACTAGTAAATCCCACAAAGATAGTGTGTTCACTCCATGATGTCCTTGAGTGTGGATGATGTCAAAATTACAAGAATACAAATGGAGGAGGATAGAAAAAAGGCTGCAAAAGGCTAAATATAATTCAGGAATAGCTAAATGAAGGATTACTGTTTAAATTTAACAAAAGCAGTTATTGAAAGCAGGAAAAGAAGACAAAATCCAAGATCATCTTGGGAAGAAAGCTCATGGAAACAGGCAGTAAAAAAAATAGGAATATCCAATAACAAACCTGTTTCTTGAATAGTGTGCATAGACACACTCATGTGCACATGCTCAATGTCAGCAGCAGCACAGGGTAAGCTTGCAAACATAAGTGAAATTTAGAAACAGATAAAGGTATGTTCAAAACACTTTACCTTACAAGACCCATTCCTGAGTGTAGGGCACCTGTACAGAGCCCTCACCTAGTAAAACAAAGCAAATCTCTAATGCATCCCAAATGGTGTTTAAGGGAATGAGCTATGAAACAAAAAATGAAACCTGGGCCTTCAGTCTCTGGAAGAACAAAGGGTACAGATATGTGATCATGACATACTGTACAAGATACAATAATGCCTATAAATTCATAAGATTATGATCTTAAGAGGGCTTGCAAAACAAAAAATGGTGAAGGAATACAAAATTAATTATACAAAACAAATTATTTCAGATTTAGGTCCATTCTGTGTTCCAGAGACCATATTTCTGTAATGTTTCATTCTAATCTGGTTAATATTAATATTTATAAAAAAGAAAAAAAAATGGCCAGAAATATTGGATAATCAAAACCCATGAATAAGAAAGCCCACAAATTTTTAGGAGTGACTGTGCACAGTCAGGATAGAGAAGGATATGACCTTTACCAGGAATGAAAGAAAAATAAGTGTATGGTTGGAAATACGTATACCACACACAAAGAATCACAAGGATACTTGAAAGCATCTCTTCTACATAACAGTAAATACCATTTAAAAAACAGAATGAAATGGACAATGACACAGCAGAAACAAACTCAATATACTGGTTCAAATAAAAATATGATAGATCTAATATCTTTTCTTTCAACAAAATGGCCGTATCCCACTAAAGCAGGGTGACCCAAAAAAGAAAAACAAAAGTTTCTCTTTTTGACTTTAGTAACATATACAAGAGAAGGGGTTACTAGCCCCTTGCTCCCGGCATTTCAGTTGCCTCTTACGACACGCATGGCTTACGGAGGAAGAATTCTGTTCCACTTTCCCATGGAGATAAGAGGAAATAAACAAGAAGAAGAACCAATAAGAAAATAGAAGAAAACCCAGAGGGGTGTGTATATATATGCTTGTACATGCATGTGTAGTGTGACCTAAATGTGTAAGTAGAAGTAGTGAGATGTACCTAATATCTTGCGTGTTTATGAGACAGAAAAAAACCCACCAGCAATCCTACCATTAAGTAAAACAATTACAGGCTTTAGTTTTACATTCACTTGGTAGGACGTCAGTACCTCCCTGGGCGGTTGCTGTCTACCAACCGACTACCTAGGATAGATCTAATACGTATACATGTCACTTAATAAAAAGAAAGTTGTGAGGCAGGCTCAAGCATGAGAGTTCACCCTTCCCTCCCCCAAGTTGAAATAGATAATTACACAGATAAATGCAAACTCTTATAGGTACGTAGTAGGTTGGTGGACAGCAACCGCCCAGGGAGGTATTACCGTTCTGCCAAGTGATTGTAAAATGAAATTGCTGGTGTCTTTTTTCTGTCTCATAAACACGCAAGATTTCAGGTACGTCTTGCTACTTCTACTTACACTTAGGTCACACTACACATGCATGTACAATCATATATATACACACACTCCTCTGGGTTTTCTTCTATTTTCTTTCTAGTTCTTGTTTATTTCCTCTTATCTCCATGGGGAAGTGGAACAGAATTCTTCCTCCGTAAGACATGCATATCGTAAGAGGCAACTAACATGCCGGAAGCAAGGGGCTATTAACCCTTTATCCTGTATACATTACTAAAGTTAAAAAGAGAAACTTTTGTTTTTCTTTTGGGGCCACCCTACTTTGGTGGGATACAGCCGGTTTGTTGAAAGAAGAAATGCAACCTCTAACTTTATCTGTAAAGTATGAAGCTATATAATGAATGAGGAAAAACACACCATTAATTACCTCACAATTAACTGTACAGGTAATTTTTTTAAACTTTAAATGCTGACTTAATAAACAAAGTTGGAAAATTAACTTCCAATAATGAGCCACTTTTGGAACAACTAAAGTTAACTTTTCTCATTACAACAATGAAAATAACCACTTATATTAGTCAAAGTCTCCATGGGAAAGTGGAACAGAATTCTTCCTCCATAAGCCATGCGTGTCGTAAGAGGCGACTAAAATGCCAGGAGCAAGGGGCTAGTAACCCCTTCTCCTGTATGCATTACTAAAGTTAAAAAGAGAAACTTTTGTTTTCCTATGGGCCACCCTGCCTCAGTGGGATACGGCAGGTTTGTTGAAAGAAAGATTAGTCAAATCCGTCTACCTTTCATGGGAATACAAATTTTTAAATTATTATTATTATTATAATCAAATAGAAGCGCTAAACCACAGGGGTTATACAGCAAAATTTTTTAAAGCAACCAGCCTTGTGGGTGTAAAGTAAACATCAATATTGGCAGTGTGTACTTTGTAAACTAGGCCTAATTACAGGCTTAAAGTTAGGGAAGAAAATTCATTACTGTATTTAGCAGCAGTATAAAGATGTTTATATATTTACAGTTAATGTGTACAAGTCCTTTAATAGGAGGTACCCTGATGCTGGCAAGGGAGTGGGGGGATCTCTTGATCTTGGGAATAGAAACTACTCTCTCTTTCCTCAGATCAAGCCTCCCATTCCTAGGCATTGTATGACCCTTATAGATTCAGCTGTTACCATCAATAATAATAATAATAATAATAATAATAATAATAATAATAATAATAATAATAATAATAATAATAGAATAAACTGAATTGTTCAGTTGATAAGTTAAATACAGTGGAACCTCCACTTACGAGTGCCCCCACGTGCGAGTTTTTCCAGATACGAGCAGTCGCTCGGTCGATTTTTTGCTTCCAGATGCGAGCGAAATTTTTTCAGATGTAAGCGGGCCTCAAGGAAGGTTCCTTGATGCTAGTGAGGGACTCTTGCTCTTGATCTAGGGAATTGGATCTGTGCTCCAGTTCCCTAAATTAATAATAATAATAATACAGTGGTACCTCGACTTACGATGTTATCATCTTACGTTATATTCGATAACCGATATTTATAACGTAAGAAATTTGAATGCGACTTACGATGTTTGATTCGTCTAACGACATTCGTACCGGATGTGTCCGCTTGGCGCCCAGCTGCGCGCACTCCAGGGAGCGTCAGTGCTATTGTTTACAAGCGAGAGCGACCACCCACCCACACCCACGCATTCATACCAGTATATTGTCATTATTCCACTGTTTTTAGTGCTTGCAACTGCTAAATAAGCTACCATGGGTCCAAGGAAAGCTCCTAGTGCTAAGCCTGTGGTAAAGAATGTGCAGGGAGTGAAGCATTTATGCAGGGAGTGTAGCATTTATGCAGGGAGTGTAGCAGGCATGCAGGAGTGTAGCAGGCATGCAGGGAGGTAGCAGGCATGCAGGAGTGTAGCAGGGATGCAGGGAGTGTAGCAGGATGCAGGGAGTGTAGCAGGGATGCAGGGAGTGTAGCAGGGATGCAGGGAGTGTAGCAGGGATGCAGGGAGTGTAGCAGGGATGCAGGGAGTGTAGCAGGGATGCAGGGAGTGTAGCACGGATGCAGGGAGTGTAGCAAGGATGCAGGGAGTGTAGCAGGGATGCAGGGAGTGTAGCAAGGATGCAGGGAGTGTAGCAAGGATGCAGGGAGTGTAGCAAGATGCAGGAGTGTAGCAAGGATGCAGGGAGTGTAGCAGGGATGCAGGGAGTGTAGCAAGGATGCAGGGAGTGTAGCAAGGATGCAGGGAGTGTAGCAAGGATGCAGGGAGTGTAGCAAGGCATGCAGGGAGTGTAGTAGGCATGCAGGGAGTGTAGCATTCATGCAGGGAGTGTAGCATTCATGCAGGGAGTGTAGCATTCATGCAGGGAGTGTAGCATTCATGAGGAGTGTACATTCATGCAGGAGTGTAGCATTCATGCAGGGAGTGTAGCATTCATGCAGGGAGTGTAGCATTCATGCAGGGAGTGTAGCATTCATGCAGGGAGTGTAGCATTCATGCAGGGAGTGTAGCATTCAAAGAAAAGGCCAGTAACCCCAGAAAAGAACTTGGTACCTGCAGTGTTAATGGAAGGATTCCCTTCCAAACACTAGCATACTACTCCACCTTCTCCCCTCCTCCCGTCCTCCACACATCAACAACTCTTCAATAAATGTAAGTGACATGTTATTGTTCAATATTTGCATGTGTATTTAGGTATTCTTTATTAAATTATTTATTATTTAATGTCAAAAAGTTCTAAAAAATATTTTATTTAACTACTTTTGGAAGTCTTGGACGGATTAAATTTATTTCCATTATTTCTTATGGGGAAAATTGATTCGTCTAACGATTGTTTCGCCTTAAGATATGCCCTCTCTGACGGATTAATATCGTAAGTCGAGGTACCACTGTAATTATTATTATAATACAGTGGTACCCCGAGTTTCGGCCATAATTCGTTCCAGAAGGCTGTTCGAGTGCCATTACCAAACGAATTTGTTCCCATAAGGAATACGTAATGTAAATTAGATAAGTCCGTTTCAGACCCCCAAAAATACACTTACAAAAGCACTTACAATAATACACTTACGGGGTACAACTGTATTATTATTATAATAATAGATTTTTGGTAAATATTTTTTTTCTCAGTTGTTTGTTGGGCTATCTTATTGAAACTTGGGCAATGTATGATGGAAAGATACTTCTCGACGTACACCAAAAATGAAAGAAATCAGACCATAAATAACGGAGTTCACTTCAGTTATTAGCCGCCCCTTAGCGGTATTTTTGTATGGTTTTTATGGTTGTATTCTTGTTTTTTTTGGTCTCATTTGATAGAATGGCAGATATATTACAGAAATAGATATAAATTTAATTGGTTTCATGATGAAAAGAACCTTGAAATTGAGCTCAAAGTAGCAGAAATGTTCGATTCTTTGGCGAGTAAATAAATGACTGCCACCGTCCAATACCTGTCCGACTGGGCCATTCAAATAGTACACAAGTCATGAATGACATTATTTATACAATTATTGCAATAATGCAGTAGTCAGCATAACAGCAAATCTTCTATTTTTTGTATGAATAAAAATTCCAAATGGTAAGCAAGAGTATTATTATAGGAATACGTAGGTACTAATAAATAATAATACATATAATGCAACACAATAACTGCACAAACATTATCATCATTATATTGTTTACAAAACTTGTTTACACAAACCAACAATGCAAATTTTTTTTTATTACTATTGTTCTATAATATATATATATACATTTTTTTTTTTTTCAACAAGTCGGCCGTCTCCCACCGAGGCAGGGTGACCCAAAAAGAAAGAAAATCCCCAAAAAGAAAATACTTTCATCATCATTCAACACTTTCACCACACTCATACATAATCACTGTCTTTGCAGAGGAGCTCAGATACGACAGCTGAGAATACTCCCTCCCAGCTGTCACTATCTCAGACCCCTCCTTTAAAGTGCAGGCATTGTACTTCCCAATTTCCAGGACTCAAATCCAACTAAATCAATTAACTGGTTTCCCTGAATCCCTTCACAAAATGTTACCCTGCTCACACTCCAACAGATCGTCATGTCCCAAAAACCATTCGTCTCCATTCACTCCTATCTAACACGCTCACACATGCTTGCTGGAAGTCCAAGCCCCTCGCCCACAAAACCTCCTTTACCCCTTCCCTCCAACCTTTTCTAGGACAACCCCTACCCCGCCTTCCTTCCCCTACAGATTTATACGCTCTCCAAGTCATTCTACTTTGATCCATTCTCTCTAAATGACCAAACCACCTCAACAACCCCTCTTCAGCCCTCTGACAAATATTTTTAGTAACTCCACACCTTCTCCTAATTTCCACATTCCGAATTTTCTGCATAATATTTACACCACACATTGCCCTTAGACAGGACATCTCCACTGCCTCCAGCCTCCTCCTCGCTGCAGCATTTGCAACCCATGCTTCACACCAATATAAGAGTGTTGGTACCACTATACTTTCGTACATTCCCTTCTTTGCCTCCATGGATAACGTTTTTTGTCTCCACAGATACCTCAATGCACCACTCACCTTTTTTCCTTCATCAATTCTATGGTTAACCTCATCCTTCATAAACCCATCCGCTGACACATCAACTCCCAAATATCTGAAAACATTTACTTCTTCCATAATCCCTCTCTCCAATGTGATATCCAATATATATACATACACATATATAATAACTGGACACTTTCCATCAACTTCCCTTAGTGCTTGAAGCTGTGTGTGTGTGTGTGTGTGTGTGTGTGTGTGGACATCTAAATTTGCCGAGTTAGGGTAAGGCAGCTGTCAAATTGACATATTATACCATTACTCACCACCCTCACTGTCTGTCAACCTGTCAACACAAAAGGAGTTGCATGTCTTCTTCCCCACAACCTCCTTCCTAGCTTCCTTTCTTCCTTCATTCATTCCTCTCATCTCTTCCTTCCTGCCTTCCTTTCTTCCTTCTTTTAATCCTTCCTTTCTTACTTCTTTTATTCCTTCCTTCGTCTCATCTCTCCTTCCTTTCTTCTTTCTTTCCTTTCCTCCTTTCCTTCCTTCCTTTCATCTCTTCTTTCCTTCCTTCCTTCCTCTCATCTCTTCCTTCCTTTCTTTCTTCCTTCCTACCTTCTGGTATCCTTGACATTGCTTTCGGTCACAAACTCCTCAAAACCATGAAATTCATCTTCAGAGACACTTCCATCTGTGTTATTGGGGAGTCAGATATTTCTTACCGATAGGCATGCTGAACATGGACTACTGAAATAGCTTTCCCACAATGCACCACTGGCTGCACGATTTTTTTTAAACTGCGCACACTGACCATTGAGACCCATTCTCTCACATGTGGGCCTACCAGCTTTCTCCCACTTGATTTGAGGCCGCTAGAATTTATGCGTATTAATATGTCAGAAACATTGGCTCGTAAGACGTATATATACGACCGAAACAGTCAAAGGGTTAAGAGTACAGTGGACCCCCGGAGTTCGTTGGCGTCAGAGTTCGTGAAAATCGGAGTTCGTGATATTTTTTTGCAAAAATATTGGTTCGGTGTTTGCGTACGCGTGACCTGAGCGGGCCCGACACTCCATTGAGAGTGAGTGTGCCATTGTTTACCAGCGAGTGAGCTCCACCCACGCATTCATACCATACATTTTGTCATTATTCCAGTGTTTTTAGTGCTTGCAACTTCTAAATAAGCCACCATGGGCCCCAAGAAAGCTCCTAGTGCCAGGCCTTTACCAAAGGGCTGGCACTAGGGAGAATGTCTTCTTAAGTGATTCAGTGATTCTACGATATGTTACGATACTAAAACAGCAGGAGTTGATAAAGGCTATAGTGCCTGCCAGCGATAAAGTGTAGCATTAACAGTGTAGCAAGTAAGTTAAGCCAATAATCTATAGAAAAATGACGACACAAAACTTAACTCCTCCAATATTGTTGGAGTTATATATGGCGACTGACAACACCGCCGTGTCTGGTGGCCATCACTACTTCAGGCGTATCTTTCAGTGGCCCTTATACACCCAACAACACGAACACCAGTCCTCACATTTGTAATGACATTTTAATTCATTCTAGAGTATATGTCATGTTTCTAGGTTATTAATATTGTTTATTATGTCATATTAGATGAATTGTGATAGATAAATAAGCCATAGAGTTTATATTAGTGTCATTTTGAAGGACTATCTTGTCCTGTCCACACACACACACCCCTGTCGCCAGCACAATTCCAAACATTCGCCAGAAACAGAACTCTCTGGAACACTTTTTTGAGCAACAGGGGCCCAGTGACTCTCAAGCTGGTCCTAGTGGCATTAAAAGAAAAAGAAGGGAAGTAACCCCGGAAAAGAACTTGGTACCTGAAGTGTTAATGGAAGGGGATTTCCCTTCCAAACACTAGGAACTACTCCTTCCACACATCAACAACTCTTCAATAAAGGTAAGTGTCAAGTTATTACTGTTTTATGTACTTTGTATCTCATTCTTTTCTGTGTAATTTAATGTGGAAACAATATTTATTTTAATACTTTTGGGTGTCTGAAATGGATTAATTGAATTTCCATTATTTCTTATGGGGAAAATAGATTCGGAGTTCGTTATATTCGGTGTTCGCAGTGCCCTCTGGAACGGATTAATCACGAACTTCGGGGGTTCTCTGTATACCATTAAGAGAGTAGCATTAAGAGTGTAGCAATTAAGCGATAGAAAAAGGATGAAACGAAATGAACTCCTGACAGCATACGATGCTGTGCCCAGCATCTCTTCTCCCTCTCCAAGGTAAATGCTGTATTACTTGATAATTTATTATGTACATGTATTATTATTATTATTATTATTATTGTTTTCCTTATGAAACTATGTACGTAGTGATATAATGGAGTTTGCCTTACAAACACTCCATTTTCTGTTATAATAAAAGCACGGGAAGGTATGTAGTCAAGCAGGAATGGCCGCTGTGGTGGCCCTATACACCCCCAACAACCACAATGGCCGCTGTGTTGTTGCCGCACACTACCACTCCTCACAAATGTAATGACATATTTCATTCATTCTAGTGTATATATCGTGTTTCTATGTTATTATGTCATATTAGATGAATTGTGATAGATAAATAAGCCGTAGAGTTGATATTAGGGAAATACTTGAAAGTATTTTGTTGTGCCTGAATTCCTGGAACGGATTAATTGCATTTCAATTAATTTAAATGAGGAAAATTGACTCTACAAACGAGCAAATTGAGATGCTAACAAGGTCACGGAATGGATTAAACTCATAAGTGGTGGTTTCACTGTACTTTAGTGTATATATCTGGAGATGTGTTAAAAAAAATCTGAATATAGGTGAAGCTTTAAGACCAAGTTTTTGGCAAAAACTAAGGAGATAACTTATTCATAGGCACTGTAATTAAATGGTTAAAATCCACATGCATGTACCTCACTATAACAACACAATTTACCTACACTGTCTAGAAGTTGGTTTCCATTTAATTTCATAATTTCCATACATGTGAGAGTTAGGTTAAAATATGATAGAAGACAACATCGGACTGAGATACTTTTCTTTTTTTAATAATTAAATTATTTATACAGATTATTATTATATTCATAAGGAAGAACTAAATCCCTGAAGGTCAAACAGCACCTGGAAACTGGAATGCAAGTAGGTTTGATATATATAACAAAGAATAATAAAAAATTATAATAAAAAAAGTGCTAAACCTACAAGGGTCATACAGCGCAGCATAAAAAAGGAAATGTAATTTAAATTCTTTGGATAAAGAGCTCTTCAGCATTAAGGCACCCCATTGAAGGGATTATGTACAGATATTTAGTATACCCACATGCAACTCATATTCATAGCATATGCATTCTGAACATCTTAATGTATGGTATTCTAGGACAATATCCAGTACAGTACTTTAATTATCAAATGTTCTACTGTCTTCTAAAAACTAAAGTTAACTCATACATGAGATATATGAAAATTAAGTTTTTGAAAGAAAGGCCATGAGTCGACTTATACGCGAGATCAACCTATACTTTAGTATACAGTGGAACCTTGGCTTACGAGTGCCCCACCATACGAGTTTTTCAGGATACGAGTAGTTGCTCGCTCGATTTTTTTGTTTCTGGATACGAGCCAAAATTCAGGATGCGAGCTTCCCCCTCAAGGGAGGTTCCTTGACGATGGTGAGGGGCTCTTGATCTAGGGAAATCTATCTGTGCTCCAGTTCCCTAAATTAAGCCTCAATACCTTCCATCCCCTCCTTCCCACAGGCGCTGTATAATCCTACGGGTTTAGTGCTTCCCCATTATAATAATAATAATATAATAATAATACATACAGTGGTACCTCGGTATATGTCCGCTTTGGAATAAGTCCAACTTGGTATACGTCCTGTTTGGACGCGAAAATTTTTGCCTGGTATACGACCTTGTATGGGTCAAAATGAGTCACGACACCACGCGCTACCCTTATTTACCTCTCTCTCGATGTGGAGGAGTTAGTGGAGGGGCACAGGGAAGAGCTGACCACTGAGGAGCTGCAGGAACTTGAGAAGGAGCAGCACAAGACTAAGATGGATGCACTCTCTTCAGGCTCGGAAGAGATAGAGGAAGTCCCTACTTCATTAATCAAGGAAATCTTTGCCAAATGGATGGACGTCAAAAACTTTGCAGAGAAGTAACACCCCAACAAAGCCCAAACAAGCCGAAATAGCATTGTCTGGAATGACCAATGTCACATTTCCAGAACATCCTGAGGAGAAGATAGAAGCAAAGTTCTTTGGGCAGATTTTTAGTAAAAGTCAAACCTGGTGAGCTTCAATCAGGTCCAAATAGGAAAAAGAAACAGAAAAGAGAAGGGGACTCTCACAAACAATAACATTTCCTCATCCTTCCTTCTCAGCACTATCCTAGTAGGCACTAAACTTTTTTCAGCAAAGTGAGGTTAAATTTGCATTTATTTCATCTAATTCTTTTGTATTTACGTACTATGTATTTTAGTATTAAGCAGTGTTTAAATTATTTTATACAACCCCATCAATGTATAATATGCCAATAACAATAGAATTTTTTTTTCATGGGATCAGATTAATCGTTTTCCCTATATGTAGTATTTCTTATGGAAAAATTTGTTTGGTATACGTCCTGTTTGGTATAAGTCCAAGGTCCTGGAACAGATTAAGGACGTATACCGAGGTACCACTGTATAATAATAATATAATAATACTACTACAGTGGACCCTCAGAAATCGAACACTCCCAACTCGCCCTATTATGCAAGTTTATTATTGTAAGTGCTTTTATAGGTAAATTTTTGGGGTCTGAAATGGACTAATCTAATTTACATCATTCCTTATGGGAATAAATTTGTTTGGTAACAGCACTTGAACAGCATTCCGGAATGAAGAATGTTCGATTTCTGGGGGTCCACTGTATAATAATAATCATAATTATAATAATAATAGTATAATAACAAGTGAGCTTCAGAACGCCACCACGAGATGGCAGAGTACCACAACAACGCTCACCATCACCAGTGAACGTGCTTACTCGCGGTGGAAGGAATTCTCGTGTTTTGCTTACGTTTCGTGCAGTTATTCTGCCAAATTTCTTTTTTCTAACCATGGGTCCTAAGAAAGCAAGTGCAAAGGACAGTGCTGAGAAGAAAAAGAGGATGATGTCCATGGAAGTATAGCATGAAATCCTAGATAAACACAAATGAGGTATGAGGGTTAAGGACTTGGCCAGGGAGTACCAGCATAGCACTTCTACGATATGTACAATACTAAAGCAGGAGTCTATAAAGGCTATAGTGCCAGCAGAAAAAAATAAAAATAAATTGTAGCAGTTAAGTTCAGTGACAAAGTGTAGCATTAAGAGTGTAGCAATTAAGTGTAACATTAAGAGTGTAGCAATTAAGTGTAGCATTAAGAGTGTAGCAATTAAGTGTAGCATTAAGAGTGTAGCACTTAAGCGATAGAAAAAAGACGAAATGAAATGAACTCCTGACAGCATACGCCTCTCTGCCTAGCTTTTCTACCGTCAACCTTCACCAGCATCTCTTCTCCAAGGTAAATGGTGTACGTACACCATTTTATTTCTTTACATTATGTTTTCCTTATGAAACTAGTTATCTAATGCAGTTAGCCTCACAAACACTCCGTTTTCTCTTATAATAACACCTCAGAAGCATGGAAAGATGTTTTCAGAGTGGGAATGCCCGCCACCACTTGTCACATAATGACATATGTATTTTATTCATTCTAGAGTATATATCAGGTTTCTATGTTATTTATATTGTTTATTATGTCATATTAGATTAATTGTGATAGATAAATAAGCTGTAGAGTTGATATTAGCATTATATTGCAGTGCCTCCTGAGACCAGGAATTCTGCTGGAACGGATTAATGATATTTCAATTACGTAATTTAAATGAGGAAAATTGACTCAGCATACGAGCTGATCAGGATACGAGCTAGGTCACGGAACAGATTAAACTCGTAAACCAAGGTTTCACTGTACTGTACGTATATGGTAATTTTCTCAAATATCTTACCGCATTCTCCATGGGGAAGTGGAACAGAATTCTACGTCCGTAAGCCATGCGTGTCGTAAGAATCGACTAAAATGCTGGGAGCAAGGGGCTAGTAACCCCTTCTCCTGTATACATTACTAAAGTTAAAAAGAGAAACTTTTGTTTTTCTCTTTGGGCCACCCCGCCTTGGTGGGAAGCGGCCGATTTGTTGAAAGAAGAAGATCTTACTGCATGATCATCATTTTTCCTGGATAGTCAAGCAATGACTGATGTTAATATTTTATCATTCTAAATTCTTTAGGATAGATACAATTATCAAATATTCTGAGTCTAATATCTTTTCTTATTAACAAAATCCCACATTTTTTAAAGTCTGCATGTTTTGTAAGAAGTTGCAACTGAAGCTTCCCTGAGGATAATGCACCTAACTAGCTACAACACTAACTGATATTAAACTACACCTCAAGAAAAATTACATTAAACCATGATGAAAATCAAGATGCATCTCTAATAAATTAAGACCGGATAAGAAAACGGTTAACCAAAATACTACACTGCATGATACTGTAATTCTACAACAATGTAACCTCAGGAACTTAAACAATATTTTCTAATCATTCTATAAACAGTATTTGGATTAACTCTCTAATATGCAGTATTGTATCAACAATAATAAAGTTAATAGGATATCTGACTCCTAATAAAAATTAAGCCATATTAAATATTTTCTTTGGGTACAGATTAACCAACTTATTAACTACTGCATTTAACAAGAAGAGTATGTTAACTCCGAAAATAACAGTAATGGAAATTATGAGCAGGTACTCTATATTTTATATTACAAAATATCAAGAGTATTTAAAGATCCTGTTTTTATTAAAATTACAAAATATGATTATATATTTGAATCCCCTTCTACAGCAGTGTTTACTATGACATTAAATAAATGTATGGAAGATTTTCTTAAGTACACTCTCTTATATATATGTAAGAAAAATGGCTGGATTAAATAGCTTCATATGCCTCATCAAATTCCTTTTCAGGTGACCCACCAAAGAATTCTTCTGGACCATCCTTATCTTTATCTTTCTTCTTCTTCTTTTTCTTCTTGTCTCCTCCTTTATCCCTTTCTTTCTCCTTATCTTTATCCTTGCCTTTCTTCTTATGCTTCTTAACTGATTTATCATCCTCCTGTGAACAAAATGTATTACATTAGGACAAATGAGAAAGCTATTTATTCAAATGTACACTCACACTGCGTTTCGGAACCATTAGCCTATCCTCTCTACTGTTCCTTTACCTTTCATCAAACTGATGGTTCATAATGATGTATATTCACACTAACCTGAACTGCAGTCTTCCTCTCCACTTCATCCTTCTTTTACCCTTAACCCTTTCAGGGTCCAAGCCGTAGATCTACGCATCGTCCACAGGGTCCAAACTGTACATCTACGTCATGAGCTCAGCTCAGTCAGATAAGCTGTGATTAGTAAATTTGGGCTTAGATATGAGAGAATGCATCTATGTTGTAGGTGTGCACCATATAAAGTAAATCCTGAAACACGCAGTGCATAAGGAGAAAAAAAACGGCGACTTTTTTTTTATTAAAACAACTTTGTGGTGTATTTTCATGTGGTTTTTACGGTTGTATTCACGGTTTCTTGGTCTCATTGGATAGGATGGAAGATATATTACAGAAATAGAGATGATTTTGATTGGTTTTAGTAATGAAAATAGCTACGTCAACTGGTAGGTCTAATATATGTTTACAAATGCACTGATAGTGTTTATACAATTATTAAAATATTGCATAAGAGTAATTCATCTATTTTTTGGTGTGAATAAAAATTCTGTATGTAAATAAATAATAAAAATGGAATTCATCTGTAAAGCCTGGAAACGTAACTAATAAACAGAGGAAATGTTATTTTAGTGCCAGGAATGCCCGCATTGTTTATTCTGGACGCTGTTTTGAAATTGGAATATTTTGAACTTTGTGTGAAATTACCAGTTTCTGATCACTTTACTGGCTACTTGAAATAGTTGATTGGGCAGGTTCTTGTGCTCAATCGATAAAATAGAAGTAATATTAACGAAATAGCTAAGAATTTGGTCAACTGGAATAATGTAATTGGCCTAAAATAGGAGTCAAAGTGGGCAAAATTGCCGATATGTAAATATCGCTGACAGTCAAATTCACGATAGTGAAATTTCGTCAATTTTCCACCAAATTTCGTACTTTTTGTTTTCTTACCTTCATAAAAAGATTCTCTACCATTTCATAAGAAATTTTTTTTTTTTTTTTTTTAAAGTCTTGGACCCTGTGGACAATGCGTAGATCTACAGCTTGGACCCTGAAAGTGTTAATGGTCATGGGCAAAGTGACACTCATTTGCTCCATCACAAAAATGCTTCACAAAATCTATGTAAGGAAGCTCTGCATTTTATTTATCTTCCAGTGCCTCCTGAGTATGAGAAACAGAACCTTCTTGCTATAAAGCCATGTTGACTTGAGCTGTGCAATGCATAGCTTCTTTCAAGTAATCGTGTAAGAACAAGCAAACCTTTTCCACTTAATTCTTTCATTTTTACAAGCTCCATTGACATTCTGAATTTTAATATTTTCCTGTAGAGTATTTACCAAGTATTGATTCTAGTTATCTCTTCAGAACTGAAAAAATGTGAATTGTGAAAATTTGCCACCATCCCTTCCATACTGTCTGATAAGTTTTGCCCCCCATCCCTTCCATACTGTCTGGTAAGCTTTACCCCCATCCCTTCCATACTGTCTGGTAAGTTTCTCCAGGTGTATTTTGAGATGAACAATAGTGCATGATTCCATGACTATAGTGAGAAGACATTTTTTTTCATTTCACTCTAAGATAAAAAGGTAGTAGGTTGGTAGACAGCAACCACCCAGGGAGGTACTACCGTCCTGCCAGGTGACTGTGAAACAGAAACCTGAAACTGTTTTACATGATGGTAGGATTGCTGGTGTCTTTTTTCTGTCTCATAAACACGCTGGAACGAATGGATTTGTCAGTTAAAAACAGAGTATGGGAGTTAGTAGATGGGGAGCTGGAGGTATTGGGTAGATGGCAGGAATATTTTGAGGAATTTTTAAATGTCGATGAAAAAAGGGAGGAGGTAATTTCATGCACTGGCCAGGGAGGTACAACATCGTTTAGGAGTGAAGAAGAACAGGATGTGAGTGTGGGGGAGGTGCGTGAGGCATTACGTAGAATGAAAGGGGGTAAAGCAGCTGGAACTGACGGGATCATGACAGAAATGCTAAAAGCAGGGGATGATATAATGTTGGAGTGGTTGGTATTTTTAATTAAGAAATGTGGGAGTAAAAGGTAGATGGGATACAAGGAAAATAGAAGCAGTAAGTGAGAGGTGAAGGTTTATAAACTAAGAGAGGAGGCAGTTAGGGTAAGATATAAACAACTATTGGAGGATAGATGGGCTAGTGAGAGTGTAGGCAATGGGGTCGAAGATGTATGGAGTAGGTTAAAGAATGTAGTGTTAGAGTGTTCAGCAGAAGTTTGTAGTTACAGGAAAGTGGGTGCAGGAGGGAAGAAGAGCAATTGGTGGAATGATGATGTAAAGAGAGTAGTAAGGGAGAAAAAGTTAGCATATGAGAGGTTTTTACAAAGTAGAAGTGATGCAAGGAGGGAAGAGTATATGAAGAAAAAAAGAGAGGTTAAGAGAGTGGTCAAGCAATGTAAAAAGAGAGCAAATGAGAGAATGGGTGAGATGTTATCAACAAATTTTGTTGAAAATAAGAAAAAGTTTTGGAGTGAGATTAATAAGTTGAGGAAGCCTAGGGAACAAATGGATTTGACAGTTAAAAATAAGAGAGGAGAGTTATTAAATGGAGAGTTAGAGGTATCGGGAAGATGGAGGGAATATTTTGAGGAGTTGTAAAATGTTGATGAAGACAGGGAAGCTGTGATTTCGTGTATAGGGCAAGGAGGAATAACATCTTGTAGGAGTGCGGAAGAGCCAGTTGTGAGTGTGGGGGAAGTTCGTGAGGCAGTGGGTAGAATGAAAGGGGGTAAGGCAGCTGGGATTGATGGGATAAAGGTAGAAATGTTAAAAGCAGGCGGAGATATACTTTTGGAGCGGTTGGTGCTATTATTTAATACATGTATGGAAGAGGGTAAGGTACCTAGGGACTGGCAGAGAGCGTGTATTGTTCCTTTGTATATAGGAAAAGGGGACAAAAGAGAGTGCAAAAATTATAGGGGAATAAGTCTGTTGAGTATACCAGGTAAATTGTATGGTAGAGTTATTATTGAAAGAATTAAGAGTAAGATGGAGAGCAGAATAGCAGATGAACAAGGTGGCTTTAGGAAAGGTAGGGGGTGTGTAGACCAAGTGTTTGCAGTAAAACATATAGGTGAACAGTATTTGGATAAGGGTAAAGAGGTTTTTGTGGTATTTATGGATTTGGAAAAGGCGTATGATAGGGTGGATAGGGGGGCAATGTGGCAGATGTTGCAGGTGTATGGAATAGGAGGTAGGTTACTGAAAGCAGTGAAGAGCTTTTATGAGGATAGTGAGGCTCAGGTTAGTGTGTAGAAGAGAGGGAGATTATTTCTCGGTAAAAGTAGGCTTTAGACAGGGATGTGTGATGTCACCGTGGTTGTTCAATATATTTAGATGGGGTTGTAAGAGAAGTGAATGCGAGGGTCTTGGCAAGAGGTGTGGGGTTAAAAGACAAAGAATCAAATACAAAGTGGGAGTTGTCACAGATGCTTTTTGCTGATGACACTGTGCTTTTGGGAGATTCTGAAGAGAAGTTGCAGAGGTTGGTGGATGAATTTGGTAAGGTATGTAAAAGAAGAAAATTGAAAGTGAATACAGGAAAGAGTAAGGTGATGAGGATAACAAAAAGATTAGGTGACGAAAGATTGGATATCAGATTGGAGGGAGAGAGTGTGGAGGAGGTGAATGTATTCAGATATTTGGGAGTGGACATGTCAGCAGATGGGTCTATGAAGAATGAGGTGAATCATAGAATTGATGAGGGGAAAAGGGTGAGTGGTGCACTTCGGAGTCTGTGGAGACAAAGAACTTTGTCCATGGAAGTTAAGAGGGGAATGTATGAGAGTATAGTTATACCAACACTCTTATATGGGTGTGAAGCATGGGTGATGAATGTCGCAACGAGGAGAAGGCTGGAGGCAGTGGAGATGTCATGTCTGAGGTCAATGTGTGGTGTGAATATAATGCAGAGAATTCGGAGTTTGGAAATTAGGAGGAGGTGCGGGATTACCAAAACTATTATCCAGAGGGCTGATGAGGGGTTGTTGAGGTGGTTCGGACATGTAGAGAGAATGGAACGAAACAGAATGACCTCGAGAGTGTATAAATCTGTAGTGGAGGGAAGGTGGGGTAGGGGTCGGCCTAGGAAAGGTTGGAGGGGGTAAAAGAGGTTTTGTGTGCGAGGGGCTTGGATTTCCAGCAAGCATGCGTGTGCGTATTTGATAGGAGTGAATGGAGACAAATGGTTTTTAATAAATGAAGAGATTCAGGGAAACCGGCAGGCCAGACTTGAGTTCTGGAGATGGGAAGTACAGTGTCTGCACTCTGAAGGAAGGGTGTTAATGTTGCAGTTTTATAACTGTAGTATAAAGCAATCCTATGGCAAGACAGTGATGGAGTGAATGATGACGAAAGTTTTTCTTTTTCAGGCCACCCTGCCTTTGTGGGAATCGGCCGATGTGTTAATAAAAAATAATAAAAAAAAGTTTTCATTGCATTTATGGATTTAGAAAAGGCATATGATAGAGTTGATAGGGGAGCAATGTGGCAAATGTTGCAAGTGTATGGAATAGGTAGTAAGTTACTGAAGGCTGTAAAGATTTTTATGAGGATAGTGAGGCTCAGGTTAGGGTGTGTAGGAGAGAGGGAGATTACTTCCCGGTAAATGTAGGTCTTAGACAGGGATGTGTAATGTCATCATGGTTGTTTAATATATTTATAGATGGGGTTGTAAAAAAGTAAATGCTAGGGTGTTGGGGAGAGGGGTGGGATTAAATTATGGGGAATTATATGCAAAATGGGAGTTGACAGAGTTACTTTTTGCTGATGATACTGTGCTTATGGGAGATTCTAAAGAAAAGTTGCAAAGGTTAGTGGATGAGTTTTTGAGGGTGTGTAAAGGTAGAAAGTTGAAAGTGAACATAGATAAGAGTAAGGTGATGAGGGTATCAAACGATTTAAATAAAGAAAAATTGGATATCACATTGGAGAGAGGGATTATGGAAGAAGTAAATGTTTTCAGATATTTAGGAGTTGACGTGTCAGCAGATGGGTTTATGAAGGATGAGGTTAACCGTAGAACTGATGAAGGAAAAAAGGTGAGTGGTGCGTTGAGGTATCTGTGGAGATAAAAAACTTTATCCATGGAGGCAAAGAAGGGAATGTACGAAAGTATAGTGGTACCAACACTCTTATATGGGTGTGAAGCATGGGTTGTAAATGCGGCAGCGAGTAGGCGGCTGGAGGCAGTGGAGATGTCCTGTCTAAGAGCAATGTGTGGTGTAAATATTATGCAGAAAATTCGGAGTGTGGAAATTAGGAGAAGGTGTGGAGTTACTAAAAGTATTTGTCAAAGGGCTGAAGAGGGGTTGTTGAGGTGGTTTGGTCATTTAGAGAGAATGGATCAAAGTAGAATGACTTGGAGAGCGTATAAATCTGTAGGGGAAGGAAGGCGGGGTAGGGGTCATCCTCGAAAAGGTTGGAGGGAGGGGGTAAAAGAGGTTTTGTGGGCGAGGGGCTTGGACTTCCAGCAAGCATGTGTGAGCGTGTTAGATAGGAGTGAATGGAGACGAATGGTTTTTGGGACCTGACGAGCTGTTGGAGTGTGAGCAGGATAACATTTTGTTAAGGGATTCAGGGATACCAGTTAATTGATTTAGTTGGACTTGAGTCCTGGAAATGGGAAGTACAATGCCTGCACTTTAAAGGAGGGGTCTGGGATAGTGACAGCTGGGAGGGACTTATTCTCAGCTGTCGTATCTGAGTGCCTCTGCAATGACAGTGATTATGTATGAGTGTGGTGAAAGTGTTGAATGATGATGAAAGTATTTTCTTTTTGGGGATTTTCTTTCTTTTTGGGTCACCCTGCCTCGGTGGGAGACGGCTGACTTGTTGAAAAAAAACAAAAAATAATAATACAATAATAATCACTCTGAGGCGCATTAAATGTTGTATATTACATTAATATAGGCATTTTCGGTAATCCATCTAAGATATTTTATTAAAAATAATATAATAAACATGCTGCATAACATATAAACATGATAAATACACCCCACAGTAGAATAAATTAACATAAATATGAGATAACAAAAAAGGCACAATACCGTGACTGGAACAATACACACACAACCCGCACATATAAAAGGAGAGGATCTTATGACGACGTTTCGGCCGACTTGGACCATTTACAAAGTCACACTAACACGAAGGACAGGAGGAAGCGGTATTTATAGGCAGGCAGACAGGGGAGGGCACAAGAAAGTGGTGGAGGGGTAATGGAGGTAGTAGTGATGGTGGTAGTGGTAGTAGTAGTGGAGTCAGTCATAAGCTAGGAAAGGAGCACTGCAAAGACGATGACGGCAGGTAAGGGTAAGAACAAGAACACAGTGGGGAAAAATAAAATAAAATAAAATAGAGGACAAATACAAGGCAAAAGACAAAAGAAAAGAAAAGAAAGAGAACCCAGAGGAGAAAGGAGAAAGAGGAGAAGGGGGAAGAGAAAGAGGGGGAAGGAATCAGGTTAAGTCACGGGTGTTCTGAAGTTTGGAGCATTTAACAATGTAATGGAAGATGAAAGCATCTACAGAGACAAAGCCAGGGCTAAGATTCATACAGGGAAAGTTGTGTATAAGGGAGGATTCAACCAAACGGCGACTGTGAAAGTTGGACGTAGGGTAGACAGTTTTAGCAGAAGACCAATCAATAGGATGACTGTGATCTCTGACATGACAGAAAAGAGCATTATTAGTGTAGCCAAGCCTAACACTATTTTTGTGCTCCCTAAGTCTGTCAGAAAGAGATCGGCCAGTTTCTCCGAAGTACTGAAGAGGACAGGAGGAGCAAGAAATAGAGTAAACACCAGGAGAATCTGTAGAGGGAGGGGAGGTATGAACTAGATTAGTGCGAAGAATGTTAGTCTGGCGAAAGGTAAGTTTGATGTCTAAGGAACGGAGAGAGTTGTTGAGATTAGAGAGACCAGAGATGTAGGGAAGGCAGAGGACAGGAGAGTTCCCAGGAATAGAGGGTTTAGGAGAGAAGAAAGTCCGTTTGGCACGAGAGAAAGCAGAGTCTATGAAATGGGAAGGGTAGCCAAGACGGGAAAATTAATTATGAAGAGTGGAAATTTCTGCTTCAAGGAACTGAGGATCACAAATGCGGAGAGCACGGAGAAAGAGGGAGATAAGAACACTTTTCTTGACAGAGGAAGCATGATAAGAAAAGTAGTGAATGTACATGCCACTGTGCATAGGCTTGCGGTACACGGAAAAGGCAAAACCTGTATCTCCGCATTTGTGATCCTCAGTTCCTTGAAGCAGAAATTTCCGCTCTTCATAATTCATTTTCCCGTCTTGGCTACCTTTCCCATTTCATAGACTCTGCTTTCTCTCGTGCCAAACAGACTTTTTTCTCTCCTAAACCTCTTTCCTGGGAACTCTCCTGTCCTCTGCCTTCCTACATCTCTGGTCTCTCTAATCTCAACAACTCTCTCCGTTCCTTAGACATCAAACTTACCTTTCGCCAGACTAACACTCTTTGCACTAATCTAGTTCATACCTCCCCTCCCTCTACAGATTCTCCTGGTGTTTACTCTATATCTTGGTCCTCCTGTCCTCTTCAGTACTTCGGAGAAACTGGCCAATCTCTTTCTGACAGACTTAGGGAGCACAAAAATAGTGTTAGGCTTGGCGACACTAATAATGCTCTTTTCTGTCATGTTAGAGATCACAGTCATCCTATTGATTGGTCTTCTGCTAAAACTGTCTACCCTACGTCCAACTTTCACAGTCGCCATTTGGTTGAATCCTCCCTTATACACAACTTTCCCTGTATGAATCTAAGCCCTAGCTTTGTCTCTGTAGATGCTTTCCTCTCCCATTACATTGTTAAATGCTCCAAACTTCAGAACACCCGTGACTTAACCTGATTCCTTCCCCCTCTTTCTCTTCCCCCTTCTCCTCTTTCTCCTTTCTCCTCTGGGTTCTCTTTCTTTTCTTTTCTTTTGCCTTGTATTTGTCCTCTATTTTATTTTTCCCCACTGTGTTCTTATTCTTACCCTTACCTGGCGTCAGCGTCTTTGCAGTGCTCCTTTCCTAGCTTATGACTCCACTACTACTACCACTACCACCATCACTACTACCTCCATTATCCCTCCACCACTTTCTTGTGCCCTCCCCTGTCTGCCTGCCTATAAATACCCCTTCCTCCTGTCCTTTGTGTTAGTGTGACTTTGCAAATGGTCCAAGTCGGACCGAAACGTCGTCGTAAGCTCCTCTCCTTTTATATGTGCGGGTTGTGTGTGTATAAATATGAGATGTTTTTCCAGTCGTCTTGCCGGAGTGTCAGAAAGAATAACGTTTTCTCTTGTTCAATACCAAAGGAAATGTGTACACAATAGTATTACTGGGGGTAACTAGAAATTTGTTCTTTCGTATGCCTTCACTCAGAGTGTCAGTCTTTCTAAAAATGGTGTTTTACATGAGAATGGGAGTGTTGCTCTTTATTTATTCTACTGTACCACAGTGGAGACAACTTGTACACAAAGTAAGGTGTTTGTATGAACATGTATGAACGATAACCAGACGCGTTCATCTTCTTGTTTACGTACTCCGTGTCTCTCTCCTCTCTCATTTACTTGTTCTCTCGTTTACTCACCTCTCACCCTACATTAAGACTACAAATATTTTAAGGTAAGTAATGAGTGTACTGTGTGTCTGTATTTTACTTTTTATTGTTTTTAATGCCTGGTTCTATTGCTAACTTAATATATGTTTGTGTAAACTTGTTATCTGGCATTTATATGCATTTATAAGTGGAAAAAATGGCATTCTGCTTTCCGGCGGTAGCCTGGAACCTAACCTGCCGTATAAGTTGGGCCCTACTGTACACATCTGAACAGACATACATGCACAAGTTTTAACTTGATTATGCAATGTGAAAAATACCAAAATAAATACATATCAATAATGAAGATATTTTATTACCTTCTTTTCTTTCTCTCTCTTTCTGTGTTTTTTTTTGTGTTCTGAGAGTTCTGAAGGGCTTTCACTTCTTGAAGTGCTGCAGCTCTGATGTGTTATCTTCTCTATTACCCTGCTCGCTTCAGCAATGGAACCTTTAATAATATACAATAATTATTCAGCACAATTGGTACTATGTACTCTCTTTAAGCCTTATATCCTAAACAGGTTACGTAATCAAATTTTCTTTATTAACATGATTATTGTCAATCGTTTAATATGCAGTAAATATTCTCTACTTTCTAAATAGACACCTTTGATTTCTTATAACAATTAACATCATTTTCTTTACCTGTTCCTACACTTAACTGACTAAATTTGTGGAATGATAGACAAATTTTAGAATATTTTTTTTTTTTCCTTACTGATGAATATTTGAAGTGCCCAAGCTAGAACTGAAAGTCCCGTTAGATGCTTGTTTGAAGCTGTATCAAGCCCAAAGCAAGTTTCATTAGTTTATTTAAAACATCCATGTAACTTTTGTCTGTAAATGATAACCATAATACTTAAGACTTTTTAAACCAATAAATGCTGGGCTTTTAGAACCACAACTTGCATATGGTGCTATTTAATGCTGTTATCCAAGAAAATGGCTCCCAGATCTACCACTGCATCCTTTCTGCATATGTCTGCTAGATGATACATTGGTAAAACAGCAAAGTAGCACTATGGTGACTGAGGCAACAAGCCAACATTCGAGTATCAAGAGACAATGCAGATCAAGCCATTATTTTAGAGGATATTTCCTCAAGAATGAGCTACAGTATATTTAGAATGGAGCTTAATAAAGCTATCATGACAAACACCATTTAAAATAAAAAGTCTTGGTTTACATTACGTTTTAATAATAGACTATCACTGTTAAAAAGAAAATATGCAGTTTATGGTACAGTGGACCCCCGAGTTTCGGTCATAATTCATTCCAGAAGGCTGTTCAAGTGCCATTACTGAACGAATTTGTTCCCTTAAGAAAAAATGTAAATTAGATTAGTCCTTTCAGACCCCCAAAAATACACATACAAAAGCACTTACAATATTAAACTTACATAATTGTTCGATGTCCGAGGTGACCAAAACTCGGGGGTCCACTGTATTTTATTTAGAAGACATTTCATCGACCAGGGACTATCACTTGTGAGAATTGATAAAACGTCTCAATAAAATGCCATAAACTGCACATTGTGTCTAATTATCATACTTATCAGTATATAATACCACTGGATATACAGACTAGTACCATGTCTGGAAATGGAGGCCATGGACAATCAGAATGCATTCCCTTTATTTTTTGCCCACTAAATGTAAGTTCCATATTCCCAAATTCACCATTCATGAGATAGCACTCACAGAATGAATTCCTTATATTTGACGAGGTAGTATGGTACTGGTGGTAGATTTAAAAAATACAGTGGTACCCCGAGTTTCGTACAGCTTTCAACTCGAACAATTATGTAAGTGTATTATATTGTAAATGCTTTTGTAAGTGTATTTTTGGGGGTCTGAAATGAACTAATCTAATTTACATTATCCCTTATGGGAACAAATTCGTTCGGTAACGGCACTCAAACAGCCTTCTGGAACAAATTATGGCTGAAACTCGGGGTACCACTGTACTAATTTTTTTCTTTTAACACTGGACATCTTCCACTGAGGCAGGGTGACCCAAAAAAGAAGAAATACTTTTAGAAGGTTTTTCTTCTCTTTACATTTAGTAATTTATACAGGAGACAAGGTTACTATCCCCTTGCTCCTGGCATTTTAGTCCCTTTTTATGACATGCATGGCTTATGGAGTACTACTAAACATATACATGGGAAAAAAGGTTTGTGAATAGATTTGGGTTACAGAAAGTAAAAAAAATCTTTTAGTACTATATACACATCTTCTTCTTTCAAGGCGGGGTGGCCCAAAGAGAAAAACAAAAGTTTCTCTTTTTAACTTTAGTAATGTATACAGAAGGGGTTACTAGCCCCTTGCTCCCGGCATTTTAGCCGACTCTTACGACACGCATGGCTTACGGAGGAAGAATTCTGTTACACTTCCCCATGGAGATAAGAGGAAATAAGAACAAGAAATAGTAAGAAAATAGAAGAAAGCCCAGAGGGGTGTGTATATATATGCTTGTACATGAATGTGTAGTGTGACCTAAGTGTAAGTAGAAGTAACAAAACATACTTGAAATCTTGCATGTTTATGAGACAGAAAAAAAGACACCAGTAATCCTACCATCATGTAAAATAATTACAGGCTTTCGTTTTACACTCACTTGGCAGGACGGTAGTACCTCCCAGGGCAGTTGCTGTCTACCAACCTACTACCTAGGTATATACACATATAGTAGTGTAAAAATTATGCAGAGAATTTGTAGTGTGGAAATTAGGAGGAGGTGTGGAGTTACTAAAAGTATTAATTAGAGGGCTAAAGAGGGGTTGTTGAGGTGGTTTGGTCATTTAGAGAGGATAGAACATAGTAGAATGACTTGGAGAGCATATAAGAATGTAGTGGAAGGAAGGCAGGGTAGGGGTCGTCCTAGAAAAGGTTGGAGGGAGGGGGTAAAGGAGGTTTTGTGTATGAGGAGCTTGGACTTCCAGCAAGTGTGAGTGAGCGTGTTAGATAGGAGTGAATGGAAACGAATGGATTTTGGTACCTCACAAGCTGTTGGAGTGTGAGCAGGGTAATATTTTGTGAAGGGATTCAGGGAAACCGGTCAGCCAAACTTGAGTCCCAAAGATGGGAAGTACAATGCCTGCACTTTAAAAAAGGGGTTTGGGATATTAGCTGTTTGGAGTGACATCTGAACTGTCATATCTGAGCGCCTCTGCAAAGACAGTGGTTATCTAGAATGATGGCGAAAGTGTTGAATGATGAAAGTTTTTTCTTTCTTTTTAGGATCACCCTGCCTAAGTGGGAAATGGCTGACGTGTTAAAAAAAAAATGTACATATATTCTCCTTGGGGAAGTGGACCAGAGTTCTTCCTCCGTGAGGCATGCGTGTCATAAGAGATGACTAAAATGCCAGGAGCAAGGGGCTAACAACCCCTTCTCCTGTATATATTACAGTAGACCGTCATTTAGCACGGTAGTTACGTTCCTGAAAACGTCGTGTTAGATAAATTTGTGTTAAATAATTAAAATAACTTATGGGAAAAATAGGATTACATGCCTGGGAATCCCCAAAAAGCCAAACACGTTTTTTTAGACCAGCAGATCTTACAAAAATAAAAGTGAATATGTAATTGTAGTTCATTATCGTGATGTATTATGTTGTTTTTACTGCTTAAGCCTACAAATGTAACATAAATAATAGTATTTACCTTAAATTGTGGGTGCTGGTGTTTGTGGATGATTGTGAAGAGAGTGGAGAGTTATGCTGTGGCCCTACTGGGCTGAGGTGGATGGTAGAGGTTCTGGAACTGAAGTCGATGGTTGTACTGAGTGTCTAACTTAGTCACAGTGTCAGTCAAGTCATTCAGTAAGTCGTCAAGTCATTCAGTAAGTCAGTCAGTCATTCAGTAAGTCAAGTCAAGTCATTCAATAAGTCAGTCAAGTCATTCAGTAAGTCAATCAAGCATTCAGTAAGTCAGTCAAGTCATTCAGTAAGTCAGCTGTCAGTAATCAGTAAGTCAGTCAGTCAGTCAAACTTTGCAATTCCTAGACTTGAACGCTTAAACCTTTTCTTGTCACTTGCTGGAACACTTGTATGCTTACTGGGTGCCATGATTGCTTGGTAGCTTTATGAAAATGCAATAAAAATGAGAAAATGTATGTAAATAAACACAGCGAGCTTCCCGATTATTGTCGTCCTGCACGCGTATGAACCAAACTGAACGCTGGGAGGGATGCGTGGATGGGTGAGGGTGGCGGGGGATAGCAGTAGGACTCCCCCACTGACTCAATGGTTTAACCCACCGCGCGCTCAAAATATGTTCTCCTCCTGCGACCATGTAATATCATTTTTACGTTGTGTTAGATAATAATGTTCCGCAATTCCTCAATTGTGCAATACCCGTAAAGTGCAACATAATCTCGTGCTAAATGATGGTCTACTGTACTAAATTTAAAGAGAAAAACTTTTGTTTTTCTTTTTGGCCACCCTGCCTAGGTGGGATATGGCCGGTTTGTTGAAAGAAAATACAGTGGACCCTCGGTTAACGAAAGGTCCCGTTAACGAAAGTTTCGGAAAACGTAAGCTTTTTTCGTAATCGGTTAGCGAAAAATTCCTCGGTTACCGAAAGGTATTAGACGCGTCCGCCTGCTCCGCGCAAGCGCAGGACGCCAGTGAAGCGTTGTTTACCATTGAGAGAACATTACCCAGCGCACTCTTTCAAAGATTCACAATATATTTGGTGTCTTTTTTGGTGGTTTTAGTTATTGCCACTGTGAAATAAGTCACCATGGGTCCAAAGAAGCTTCCTAGTGGCACCCGTGGTAAAGAGAGTGAGGAACACCATCGAACTGAAGAAGGAAATCATAGAAAAATATGAGAGTGGTGTACGTCTGAGTGATCTTGCCAGGATGTACAAGAAAACTCCATCTACTATCGGCACTATCCTGGCAAAGAGAAATGAGATCAAGAAAGCTAATGTTGCAAAAGGGGTTAATTTGTTAACGAAACAAAGATCGAAAACAGTGGATGAGGTTGAGAAGTTGTTGTTGGTGTGGATCCATGAAAAACAGAGAGCGGGTGATAGTATTTCTATGGTGATAATTTGTGAAAAGGCAAGGAAGTTGCATGCAGATCTTGTGAAGACAATGCCTGCAACCAGTGGTGAGGAGAGTGATTTTAAAGCCAGCAAAGGCTGGTTTGAGAAGTTTAAGAAATGTAGTGGCATACACAATGTTGTGAGGCATGGTGAGGCAGCCAGCTCAGACAAACGTGCAGCTGAAAAATTTGTGCACGAATTCAAGGGGTTCGTAGAGGCTGAACAATTCCTCCCCCAACAAGTGTTTAATTGCGATGAAACAGGCCTGTTTTGGAAGAAAATGCCCAACAGGACCTACATTACTCAGGAGGAAAAGGCACAGCCAGGACACAAGCCTATGAAAGACAGGCTAACTCTTATGATGTGTGCCAATGCCAGTGGTGATTTTAAAGTGAAGCCTTTACTGGTGCATCACGCAGAAAATCCCAGACCCTTCAGGAAACACGGTGTTGACAAGAATAAATTGTGTGTGCATTGGAAAGCTAACACCAAGGCATGGGTCACTACGGAGATTTTCAAGGAATGGATGACTGGAGTGTTTGGCCCTAGTGTGAAGAAATACCTCCTGGAAAAGAAATTGCCACTCAAGTGCCTCCTGGTACTGGACAATGCTCCTGCTCATCCTCACAACTTGCAAGAGTTGTTGCCTGACAACATAAATTTCATCAGAGTGAAGTTCTTGCCTCCTAACACCACTCCTCTCATCCAGCCCATGGACCAGCAGGTCATTTCCAACTTCAAGAAACTGTACACCAAAGCACTGTTTCAGAGGTGCTTTAATATGACCAATGACTCTGAATTGACCCTAAGAGAGTTCTGGAAAGAACACCTCAATATCGTGCATTGCATAGGCCTTATAGGTAAGGCTTGGGAGGAAGTGACTTCCAGGACTCTGAACTCTGCTTGGAGACCACTGTGGCCGGATTGTGTCCAAGAGAGGAATTTTGAAGGATTTGAGGCTGACCCTGACCCTGACGACCCTGTGCCTGTTGTGGAACATGTTGTGGAAGATATTGTGGAATTGGGGAACAGCCTGGGGTTGGAGGTGAGTGGTGAGGATGTGGAAGAGTTGGTGGAGGAGCACAGGGTAGAGCTAACAACTGAAGAGCTGCAAGAGCTTCATCTGGAACAGCAACAGACCACAGCTGAGGTTATTGCTTCACAGGAAGAGAGAGAGAGATAAGGAGGTGCCTTCTTCAGTGCTTAAGGAGATGTGTACAAAGTGGAATGAGTTGCAGACATTTGTTGAAAGATACCACCCTGAGCAAGCTGAAATGAGCCTTCTGTGCAACCACTTCAGTGACAGAGCCATGTTGTACTTCAGAAAAGTGTTGAAGAGTCGCCAGAAACAGAGGACTCTGGACAGCTACTTCACCAGGCAGGGGTCTAGTGACTCTCAAGCTGGTCCTAGTGGCATTAAAAGACCAAGAAGGGAAGTAACCCAGAGAGGGACTTGTCACCTGAAGTCCTTTTGGAGGGGGATTCCCCTTCCAACCACTAACACCTGCTCCAGTCATCATCTATATCTTCCAGATGCCTGCAAGTCTCTTCAATAAAGGTAAGTAAATGTTATTTTTTTTTATTTTGAGTGATTATTTTTTTGTGGAACGAATTAATTGTATTTACATTATTTCTTATGGGAAATAAGGTTTCAGATAACGAAAGATTCAGATTAAGTAATAGCTCCTGGAACGGATTAATTTCGTTAACCGAGGGTCCACTGTATATGTATATACACACGAGCTATATAAGCACATTAAATATACACCTTTACACTGGATAAACAATTATCAAATGCTTCTGTCAACTGGTAATCTTTTCATTTTAGTTTTGAAACTTACCATCCTCAGCATCTGAGCCCTGTAGACCAGGCATGTCAGGCATTACACTGATAGTAGAAACATAAGGATTTACAATGGTTCCCTCTTCAGAGTTAAGCCAATCATCAAGTTTATCAATTTTCTCTTTGTCCTCCTTGCCTTCTTTCTCATAGTTTCTAAACCCCAGGATGGCATTTGTGTCTTTATCTGATTGCAAACTGAAGGAGTCCATGTCTTCAATACTCAGATTAGACACACCTACTAAAACTTCCTGTGATTCTCGCTTTTCACTATCAGTCAAATTCCTTTTGCTTTTACTTTTCACATCCTTTTTACTAGTTCTCACACCATCACTACTATACAGATTATCTAAACCTAATTCTGAAGTATCACACTTAACCAATGACACTTTAGTATTAACTTTCTCTTTCTCAACCTCAGGTTCTTCCATTTCATCAGAAACAATTTTCACATTTAACCCAAGCTGAAGGTCATCTGGGTCCAAGTCAACCTGAAACCCTGACACCATTGGATTTCCATCACATTCTTCTTCACTGGAATAAAAAAAAAAAAAAAAAAATAAGCCTTTTTATATATTAATATAAAATAATTTGTCTATCAATATTTAATGTTCTCTCTCTCCAAAAACTGTATTACAGTATGTCATGCAGAATCTTCTATAACTAGATTAAATAAAGAAATATTTCATTCCATTTCTGGTTACATTTTCTCATCCTGTGATATCTACCTGACATTTGCAAATTCATGTGCTTCTTTCCAAGTTACTATATACAGTGGACCCTCGGTTAACGAATACCCCGGAAATCGTGCAATTATGTAAGTATAATTTTGTAAGTTCTTGTGGAAGTGTATTTTTGGGGGTCTGAAATAGACTAACCTACGTGAAATTTTTCCTTAAGGGAGTAAATTCGTTCGGTAATGGCACTTGAGCAGACTTCAGGAGTAAAGTTTTTACGAAACTCGGGGGTCCACTGTATATGTATCCACTTATCATATCACTCACTGTATTAAATTAGTTCTTTCCAGTGCAATCATGTGTGTACATACATTTGTACATCATTATATGATTATTTTTTTTTTTTATTAACACATCGGCCGATTCCCACCAAGGCAGGGTGGCCCGAAAAAGAAAAACTTTCATCATCATTCACTCCATCACTGTCTTGCCAGAAGGGTGCTTTACACTACAGTTATAAAACTGCAACATTAACACCCCTCCTTCAGAGTGCCGGCACTGTACTTCCCATCTCCAGAACTCAAGTCCGGCCTGCCGGTTTCCCTGAATCCCTTCATAAATGTTACTTTGCTCACACTCCAACAGCACGTCAAGTATTAAAAACCATATGCCTCCATTCACTCCTATCAAATACGCTCATACATGCTTGCTGGAAGTCCAAGCCCCTCGCACACAAAACTTCCTTTACCCCTCCCTCCAACCTTTCCTAGGCCGACCCCTACCCCGCCTTCCCTCCACTACAGATTTATACACTCTGAAGTCACTCTGTCTCGTTCCATTCTCTCTACATGTCCAAACCACCTCAACAACCCCTCCTCAGCTCTCTGGACAATCGTTTTGGTAATCCCTCACCTCCTCCTAATTTCCAAACTCCGAATTCTCTGCATTATATTCACACCACACATTGACCTCAGACATGACATCTCCACTGCCTCCAGCCTTCTCCTCGTTGCAACATTCATCACCCATGCTTCACACCCATATAAGAGCGTTGGTATAACTATACTCTCATACATTCCCCTCTTTACTTCCATGGACAAGGTTCTTTGTCTCCACAGACTCTGAAGTGCTCCACTCACCCTTTTCCCCTCATCAATTCTATGATTCACCTCATCCTTCATAGACCCATCCGCCGACATGTCCACTCCCAAATATCTGAATACATTCACCTCCTCCATAGTCTCTCCCTCCAATCTGATATCCAATCTTTCGTCACCTATTCTTTTTGTTATCCTCATCACCTTACTCTTTCCTATATTCACTTTCAATTTTCTTCTTTTACACACCCTACCAAATTCATCCACCAACCTCTGCAGCTTCTCTTCAGAATCTCCCAAAGCACAGTGTCATCAGCAAAAAGCAACTGTGACAACTCCCACTTTGTATTTGCTTCTTTATCTTTTAGCCCAACACCTCTTGCCAAGACCCTCGCATTCACTTCTCTTACAACCCCATCTATAAATATATTGAACAACCACGGTGACATCACACATCCTTGTCTAAGGCCCACTTTTACTGGGAAATAGTCCCTTCCCTCCTACACACTCTAACCTGAGCCTCACTATCCTCATAAAAACTCTTCACTGCTTTCAGTAACCTTCCTCCTATTCCATACACCTGCAACATCTGCCACATTGCCCCCTATCTACCCTATCATACGCCTTTTCCAAATCCATAAATGCCACAACAACATCTTTACCCTTATCCAAATACTGTTCACCTATATGTTTCACTGTAAACACTTGGTCTACACACCCCTACCTTTCCTAAAGCCCCCTTGTTCATCTGCTATCCTGCTTTCTGTTTTACTCTTAATTCTTTCAATAATAACTCTACCATACACTTTACCAGGTACACTCAACAGACTTATTCCCTTTAATTTTTGCACTCTCTTTTGTCCCCTTTGCCTTTATACAAAGGAACAATACACGCTCTCTGCCAATCCCTAGGTACCTTACCCTCTTCCATACATTTATTAAATAATAGCACCAACCACTCCAAAATTATATCCCCACCTGCTTTTAACATTTCTATCTTTATCCCATCAATCCCAGCTGCCTTACCCCCTTTCATTCTACCCACTGCCTCACGAACTTCCCCTACACCCACAACTGGCTCTTCCACACTCCTACAAGATGTTATTCCTCCTTGCCCTACACACGAAATTACAGCTTCCCTGTCTTCATCAACATTTAACAAATCCTCAAAATATTCTCTCCATCTTCCCGATACCTCTAACTCTCCATTTAATAACTCTCCTCTCCTATTTTTAACTGTCAAATCCATTTGTTCTCTAGGCTTCCTCAACTTATTAATCTCATTCCAAAACTTTTTCTTATTTTCAACAAAATTTGCTGATAACATCTCACCCACTCTCAATATAGTTTCTTTTAAAACTTACGCACAAACCTAAACTAGTCTTATTAAGAGTTGTGCAAACAAACAATTACGGAGATCATATAAATAAACCATATAAACCCGAGTAAAAAAATCTTAGGTTCCAACAACAATGAGGCTCTATATACATGAATAATAAATATTGAACTAAATCTGACAAGATCGAAACATAAAATGTAAGTAAACCTATTAAAGATAATCAAGTTATTAAATATTATAAACAAACTGGAAGGTATTTGAAATAATTCAAGAAGAATAATCAGAATACAACAAAACAAAATGCAGAAATAAAAAATAATAGAAAAGTAAATGAAATGATAAATATTGAAAATTTTAAACACGAGATAAAGAAAGGACATAGCTAGTGACAAAAAACCATTGTTTTAAATTGTTGACAGTTAAAAGCAGTCTTCATTTTTAGGTATACTGAGAAATAAGACTTTAAACTGAAATGGATAAAAAGGAATAAAGTAAACCAGCGTAAGCATGAAATGCATAGAGAATTTTAGAAGAAAATAAGAT
This sequence comes from Cherax destructor, assembly GCA_009830355.1. NCBI lineage: Eukaryota > Metazoa > Arthropoda > Malacostraca > Decapoda > Parastacidae > Cherax > Cherax destructor. The sequence goes on from WNWK01003732.1 coordinate 136,176, forward strand.
ACAGGAGGGTCCCACTTATACAGCAGGTTAGATTCTGCCCTACTGCTGTAAAGCAAAAATTGCTATAAAGTGAAATAGCCTTTTATCACTTTCAAATGCATATAAAAGCCTGATATGTTTACACTATTATATATTAAGTCACCAATAGAGTTGAACCTAAAAAATACATATACAGTACACACATTACTATAAAATATTTTCATCCTTAGTTTATATTGAGTGGTGAAAATATTTATTGTAGGAAGTCTGAATAAATGAAGAATAGCTATAATTGACAATTGCTGTATTAGCGAAACACAGTAAATGCACTGTAAAGTGGGGCCCTCCTGTATTGCTGGATAGCGAAGAATATGGATATTTGAAAATCAAAATTTCATAAAAAAAAAAAAAAAACCACCAGTAATCAAGTTAGGAAAAGAAGAATGGCCAAAAAGAATCAAAGATATGAGGAAACAGACTACTAAGCATAAACATATCCAGTACTCACAAAAGTACTGTCTTTTAAGGTTAAATTTAGTCACTATTTACGTACTTGTTTTAAGTCAAATTAAATAACTGAATGATACTGTACCTCACTCGAGTCCTAATTAATCCAATATAGTACTTACTTTCTAAACAGCAAGGCTACATTTATTAAGGAGTTCAGAGAAACTGGTTAGCCAGACCTGATGCAGACTCAGTAGGATGGGTGGGAATGCTGCAGTTTGGCAAGTCATTTGAACTGTGATGTCTACAAACTCCTGGCAAGACAAGTAACAAATGAAACTTGTTGTGTTTCCTTCTTTGGGTTACTCTACCTAGGTGGATGTAAATACAGATGTATTCTTATTACCCCTTTTGGGGACTAGTTCCAAGGCCTTTTGTGTATCCATATGCTCTTGCACTATTGTCAACAGGATGGATATGGGACGCACCATAAACAAGCCACTTCAGTGGCTAGTTTATGGTGGAAAATAGATGATATAGTTAACCCTTTGAGGGTCGGTCCCGTACTAGTACGTCAGTGCAGCCAGGGTCGGTCACGTACTTGTACGCCTAAATTCTAGTGCCTTCAAATCTGGTGGAAGAAAGCTGGTAGGCCTACATATGAAAGAATGGGTCTGCGTGGTCAGTGTGCGCAGTATGAAAAAAATCCTGAAGCACGCAGTGCATAATGAGAGAAAAAAAACTCTGACCGTTTTTTTTATTTAAAACAGCGACTTTCGGGTGTATTTTCGTATTGTATTTATGGTTGTATTCTGTTTTGTTTGGTCTCATTCGAAAGAATGGAAGATATACTATAGATATGGTGATGATTTTGATTGTTTTTACGATGACTAGTACAGTGGTACCTCGACTTACGATGGTCCCCAAACTCACCCTTTTATGTAAGTTTATTTTTTTAAATGCTTTTGTAAGTGTAATTTTGGGGGTCTAAAAGGACTAGTCTATTTTACAACATTTCTTAAGGAGATAAATTCGTTTGGTAATGGCACTTGAACAGCATTCTGGAATGAAAAAATATCGTAAGTCGAGGTACCACTGTACCTTGAAACTGAGCGCAAAGTAGCGAAAATGTTCGATTTTTGTCTATGTTCAAGAGTAAACAAATCACACCATGCGTCCAATACACATCAACTGGCGAGTCTAATATTCTTGCACAAGTGCACTGATATTATTTATACCATTTTTACAATGATGCAGTTGTATGCATAACAGTAAATCTTCTATTTTTTGTGAGAATAAAAATTCAAAATCGAAAGCAAAAGTAATGTAAAAGGCGCCTGATGACGTGACTAATGAACAGAGAATATGTTATTTTAGTGCCAGGAATGTCTACATTGTTTATTCTGGACCCTATTTTGAAATTGGCATCGTTTGAATTTTGTGTGAAATTGGCCAAATTGCCATTTTCTGACCACTATTTTGCTTAGTTGCAATTGGTAAATAGACGGTTTCTTGTACTCAATCGATAGAAGAAATGGAGTTCTAGCGAAATAGCTATAATTTTAGTAGACTGAAACATTGGAATTTGCCGAAAATAGGGCTCAAATTGGGCGAAATCGCCGACGCGTCAATGTCATCGATACCGCTAACTTCGCGAGAGCATAACTCCGTTAGTTTTCCATCAAATTTCATAATTTTGGTGGCGTAATGATCGGAAAAAGATTCTCTATCATTTCATAAAAAAATATAATTTATTTTTTTTCTGAAAAATTTTCGACCCTGAGAACAAGTTTGGGAGAGGGCCTCTCGACCCTCAAAGGGTTAAAATAGTTTTTTTTTTTTTTCAAAAAGTCGGCCGTCTCCCACCTATCTAACACGCTCACACATGCTTGCTGGAAGTCCAAGCCCCTCACCCACAAAACCTCCTTTACCCCCTCCCTCCAACCTTTTCTAGGACGACCCCTACCCCGCCTTCCTTCCCCTACAGATTTATACACTCTCCAAGTCATTCTTCTTTGATCCATTCTCTCTAAATGACCAAACCACCTCAACAACCCCTCTTCAGCCCTCTGAAAAATACTTTTAGTAACTCCACACCTTCTCCTAATTTCCACATTCCGAATTTTCTGCATAATATTTACACCACACATTGCCCTTAGACAGGACATCTCCACTGCCTCCAGCCTCCTCCTCCTTGCTGCAGCATTTGCAACCCATGCTTCACACCCATATAAAAGTGTTGGTACCACTATACTTTCGTACATTCCCTTCTTTGCCTCCATGGATAACGTTTTTTGTCTCCACAGATACTTCAACGCACCACTCACCTTTTTTCCTTCATCAATTCTATGGTTAACCTCATCCTTCATAAACCCATCCGCTGACACTTCAACTCCCAAATATCTGAAAACATTTACTTCTTCCATAGTCCCTCTCTCTAATGTGATATCCAATTTTTCTTTATTTAAATCGTTTGATACCCTCATCACCTTACTCTTATCTATGTTCACTTTCAACTTTCTACCTTTACACACCCTCCCAAACTTGTCCACTAACCTTTGCAACTTTTCTTTAGAATCTCCCATAAGCACCGTATCATCAGCAAAAAGTAACTGTGTCAACTCCCATTTTACATTTAATTCCCCATAATTTAATCCCACCCCTCTCCCCAACACAATAGCATTTACTTCTTTTACAACCCCATCTATAAATATATTAAACAACCATGGTGACATTACACATCCCTGTCTAAGACCTACTTTTACCGGGAAGTAATCTCCTCTCTCCTACACACCCTAACCTGAGCCTCACTATCCTCATAAAAACTCTTACAGCCTTCAGTAACTTACTACCTATTCCATACACTTGCAACATTTGCCACATTGCTCCCCTATCCACACTATCATATGCCTTTTCTAAATCCATAAATGCAATGAAAACTTTCTACCTTTATCTAAATACTGTTCACATATATGCTTCACTGTAAACACTTGATCTACACATCCCCTACCTACTCTAAAGCCTCCTTGCTCATCTGCAATCCTACTCTCTGTCTTACCTCTAATTCTTTCAATAATAACCCTGCCATACACTTTACCTTGTATACTCAGTAAACTTATTCCCCTATAATTCTTACAATCTCTTTTATCCCCCTTCCCTTTATATAAAGGAACTATACATGCTCTCTGCCAATCCCTAGGTACCTTCCCCTCTTTCATACATTTTTTGTATTTTTTTATTAACACATCGGCCGATTCCCACCAAGGCAGGGTGGCCCGAAAAAGAAAAACTTTCATCATCATTCACTCCATCACTGTCTTGCCAGAGGGGTGATTTACACTACAGTTATAAAACGGCAACATTAACACCCCCTCCTTCAGAGTGCAGACACTGTACTTCCCATCTCCAGGACTCAAGTCCGGCCTGCCGGTTTCCCTGAATCCCTTCATAAATGTTACTTTGCTCACACTTCGACAGCACGTCAAGTATTAAAAACCATTTGTCTCCATTCACTCTTATCAAATACGCTCACACATGCTTGCTGGAAGTCCAAGCCCCTTGCACACAAAACCTCTTTTACCCCCTCCCTCTAGCCTTTCCTAGGCCGTCCCCTACCCCGCCTTCCCTCCACTACAGATTTATACACTCTTGAAGTCATTCTGTCTCGTTCCATTTTCTCTACATGTCCGAACCACCTCAACAACCCCTCCTCAGCTCTCTGGATAATAGTTTTGGTAATCCCGCACCTCCTCCTAATTTCCAAACTCCTAATTCTCTGCATTATATTCACACCACACATTGACCTCAGACATGACATCTCCACTGCCTCCAGCCTTCTCCTCGTTGCAACATTCATCACCCATGTTTCACACCCATATAAGAGTGTTGGTATAACTATACTCTCATACATTCCCCTCTTTACTTCCATGGACAAAGTTCTTTGTCTCCACAGACTCCGGAGTGCTCCACTCACCCTTTTCCCCTCATCAATTCTATGATTCACCTCATCCTTCATAGACCCATCTGCTGACATGTCCACTCCAAAATATCTGAATACATTCACCTCCTCCATACTCTCTCCCTCCAATCTGATATCCAATCTTTCGTCACCTAATATTTTTGTTATCCTCATCACCTTACTCTTTCCTATATTCACTTTCAATTTTCTTCTTTTACACACCCTACCAAATTCATCCACCAACCTCTGCAACTTCTCTTCAGAATCTCCCAAAAGCACAGTGTCATCAGCAAAAAGAAACTATGACAAGTCCCACTTTGTACTTGATTCTTTATCTTTTAAACCCACACCTCTTGCCAAGACCCTCGCATTCACTTCTCTTACAACCCCATCTATAAATATATTGAACAACCACGGTGACATCACACATCCTTGACTAAGGCCCACTTTTACTGGGAAATAGTCCCCCTCCCTCCTACACACACTAACCTGAGCCTCACTATCCTCATAAAAATGTTTCACTGCTTTCAGTAACCTACCTCCTATTCCATACACCTGCAATATCTGCCACATTGCCCCCCTGTCCACCCTATCATACGCCTTTTCCAAATCCATAAATGCCCCAAAAACCTCTTTACCCTTATCCAAATACTGTTCACCTATATGTTTCACTGTAAACACTTGGTCTACACACCCCCTACCTTTCCTAAAGCCCCCTTGTTCATCTGCTATCCTGCTCTCTGTCTTACTCTTAATTCTTTCAATAATAACTACCATACACTTTACCAGGTACACTCAACAGACTTATTCCCCTATAATTTTTGCACTCTCTTTTGTCCCCTTTGCCTTTATACAAAGGAACAATACACGCTCTCTGCCAATCCCATACATTTATTAAACAAAAATACCAACCACTCCAGCACTATATCCCCCCCTGCTTTTAACATTTCTGTCATGATCCCGTCAGTTCCAGCTGTTTTACCCCATTTCATTCTATGTAATGCCTCACGCACCTCCCCCACACTCACATCCTGCTCTTCTTCACTCCTAAACTATGTTGTACCTCCCTGACCAGTACATGAAATTACCGCCTCCCTTTTTTCATCGACATTTAAAAGTTCCTCAAAATATTCCCGCCATGTACCCAATACCTCCAGCTACCCATCTACTAACTTCCCTACTTTTTTTAACTGACAAATCCATTTGTTCCCTAGGCTTTCTTACCTTGTTTATCTCACTCCAAAAATTTTTCTTGTTTTCAGCAAAATTTCTTGACAGAGCCTCTCCCATTCTTTCATCTGCTCTTCTTTTGCACTCTCTCACCACTCTCTTCACCTTTCTTTTACTCTCCATATACTCTGCTCTTCTATTAACACTTCTGTTTTGTAAAAACCTCTCATAAGCTACCTTTTTCCCTTTACTTCTTCATTCTACCACTCACTCCTCTTTCCTCCTGCACCCACCCTCCTATAGCCACAAACGTCTGCCCCACATTCTAATACTGCATTTTTAAAACTATCCCAACTCTCTTCAACCCCCCCCACTACTCATACTTGCACTAGCCTACCTTGCTGCCAATAGATGCTTATATCTCACCCTAACTTCCTCCTCCCTTAGTTTATACACTTTCACCTCTCTCTTACTTGTGGTTGCCATTTTCTTTTTGTCCCATCTACCTTTTACTCTGACTGTAGCTACAACTAAATAATGATCCGATATATCCGTTGCCCCTCTATAAACATGTACATCCTGAAGCCTACCCATCAACATTTTTATCCAACAATACATAATCTAACAAACTACTTTCTTTACGTGCTATATCATACCTTGTATATTTAATTATCCTCTTTTTCATAAAATATGTATTACTTATTACCAAACCTCTTTCTACACATAGCTCAATTAATGGTTCCCCATTTACATTTACCCCTGGCACCCCAAATTTACCTACTACTCCCTCCACAACATTTTTAACCACTTTAGCATTAAGATCCCCAACCACAATTACTCTCTCACTTGGTTCAAAACTCCCACACACTCACTCAACATTTCCCAAAATCTCTCTCTCCTCTACACTTCTCTCTTCTCCAGGTGCATAAACACTTACTATAACCCACTTTTCACATCCAACCTTTATTTTACTCCACATAATCCTTGAATTTATACATTTATATTCCCTCTTTACCTGCCATAACTGATTATTCAACATTATTGCCACTCCTTCTTTAGCTCTAACTCTATTTGAAACCCTGACCTAATCCCATTTATTTCTCCCCACTGAAACTCTCCTACCCCCTTCAGCTTTGTCTCACTTAAAGCCAGGACATCCAGCTTCTTTTCATTCTTAACATCTACAATCATCTCTTTCTTATCATTCGCACAACATCCATGCACATTCAAACATCCCACTTTGACGGTTTTCTTCTTTTTCTTTTTAGTAAATCTATACAGGAAAAGGGGTTACTAGCCCATTGTTCCCGGCATTTTAGTTGACTTTTACAACACGCATGGCTTACGGAGGAAAGATTCTTATTCCACTTCCCCATGGATATGAAAGGAAAAGCAATAAGAACAAGAACTATTAAGATAAAATCAAAGAAAACTCAGATGAGTGTGTATACATAAACGTGTACATATATGTGTAGCGTGACCTAAGTGTAAGTAGAAGTAGCAAGAGACGTACCTGAAATCTTGTATGTTTATGAGACAGAAAAAAGACACCAGCAATCCTACCATCATGTAAAACAGATACAGGCTTTCGTTTTACACTCACTTGGCAGGACGGTAGTACCTCCCTGGGTGGTTGCTGACTACCAACATACTACCACTAAAATAGTTGATATGGTTAAAAAAAAAAATACTGTACCTGTCATCCTCCAGCAGCGGTGGTGGTGGTGGCGTTATCTCCTTTCTTTGTGCTGAAATAATGTCATTGAGGAACGACTGGTCTAACCGTCCACCATCCGGTACAAAATCATCTAGTGATACAGGATCTGATGGTGCTATATCATCTGATGGTAAAGGAAATTAAAGTAATATATTGTATTAGTACAGTACCAATTCTGGAGGGACTTTGGTACAACAAATGCAGAAGCATTTACAGGTAACCCTCCACACTTACAGCATAATTAGTTCTGGAAGAGTAGTTGCCAGTCATGTCATTGTAAGATGAACAGTTACTTACCAAATGCACAATGTTATAAATGTAAGTTATTGTCCTGGGAATTGATAATATATACTATTTTTTAATGATCAACCTTAACAGGAAAGAAAAATGCTTGTAAATATGGAGAAAGGAGTAGATAAGTTAGGTGGTTACATGTCAGGGCCACCTGTAATTTAATAATTGTTGTCCCTTTCCAGGAGACAATCTCAACAAAATCTGAGATTCCAGCTATACTGTCAACTATAATTGATACCCAGTGTCATTAATAATTAGTAAATATGATCAAAAACCCAAATGGAGATTAAACAAAAGAATAGAGCTATATATTTCAGCCTCCAACTTAAACCCTTTCTCAGCAGTAATCTACTGAAGAGGGTCTCAGTTGGAGGTTACAATATACTGCCCTCCTAATCTGTTTCATGTTTCCATATGGGGTTTGCATCACTTCTTTGATGCCATCATCCCAACTTAACTGACTAGTTACCTAGAGATAAAAAAAGCACACTATAATTTTTTTTTTAACATGCTGGCCATCTCCCACTAAGACAGGGTGACATGAAAAAGAAACATTTTCACCATAAGAACATAAAGAAGAAATACTGCAGCAGGCCTACTGGCCCATGCAAGGCAAGTCCAAGTCACCTCCCAGCTTAAACCAATGACCCACCTAATCAGGTCATGTCACGTCCACTTAAGGAAGGGGCACGGCATCAGACCTAGTAGCACAAGCTAGTCAGGTCCAACTCACCCACTAATACCCACTCATGTATTTATCTAACCTATTTTTAAAACTACACAACGTTTCAGCCTCTATAACTGTACTTGGGAGTTTATTCCACTCATCCACAACTCTATTACCAAACCAATGCTTTCCTATATCCTTCCTGAATCTGAATTTTTCCAACTTAATACTATTGCTTCAAGTCCTGTCTTGGCTAGATATTTTTAGCACACTATTTATACATATTCCCTTTATTTATTCCTGTTTTCCATTTATACACCTCAATCATATCACCCCTAATTCTACAACTTTCTAGGGAGTACAGTTTCAGGACACCAAGTCTATCCTCATAGAGAAGATTTCTGATACATGGAATCAACTTTGTCATCCTCCTTCGTACGTTTTCCAGGGCATTTATATCCATTCTGTAATATGGTGACCAGAACTGTGCAGCATAATCTAAATGAGACCTAACCAAAGATATACAGTGGACCCCCGGATTTACGTATGTAAATTAGATTAGTCCTTTTAGACCCCCAAAAATACACTTACAAAAGCACTTACAAAAATACACTTACATAATTGTTCGAGTTTGGAGCAGTACGTAATCCGGGGGTCCACTGTATAGAGTTGAAGAACAACCTGAGGACTCCCATTATTTATACTCCTTGATATGAAGCCAAGGATTCTGTTCGCTTTATTGCGAACACTTATGCACTGTTGTCTTGGTTTCAGATTACTGCTAACCAGAACCCCCAAATCCTTTTCGCAATCAGTAATATTAAGATCTACATTATTTAGTTTATATGTGGCATGGTTATTTTTTTGTTCAATGTTTAGAACTTTGCATTTGTCTATATTAAACTGCATCTGCCACTCTCCAACAACTGCATCAATCTATTCAAATCTTCCTGAAGTGCTCTAAATGTCCTCATTAGAATGAATTAGGCAACCTATTTTGGTGTCATCAGCAAACTTGCTTATATCACTATTTATCCTCATCAATGTCATTTATATAAATTGTGAACAACAAAGGGCCTAACACTGACCCCTGTGGAACACCACTCGTAATGCGTCCCCACTCTGATTTCTCCCCATTGATGCAAACTCTCTGCTGCCTATCTCTCAACCACGCCTCTACCCAGGAAAAAATTTCTCCTCCTATTCCGTGTGCCTTAATTTTCCTCAATAGCCTCTGATGTGGAACTCTATCAAAAACCTTACTGAAGTCCATATACACAATATCATATTCATTACCACGATCTACCTCCTCAAATACCTTGGTGAAAAATGTTAATAAATTTGTGCTGAGATTCATTAATCAATTTATGGCTTTCAAGATGGCTACGAGTTGCCTCAGCAATTATTGATTCCATAAATTTTCCCACTATTTGGTCTATAGTTCAAAGCTAAGGACCTGTCTGCTGCTTTGTAAATAGGTATTACATTTGCCATTTTTCACTTGTCTGGCACTATGCCAGTTTGTAGTGATATGTTGAAAAGATTAGCCAAAGATTTGCTAAGCTCCTCTTTACATTCCTTTAACCCTTTGACTGTCGCAAGCCCCAATCCTGAGTGCTCTCCTGTTGTTGCAAAATATTCGAAAAAAAAAAAAAAAAAAAAAAAATTCTTATCAAAATGTTAAGATTATTTTTCTGATTGTTTTCATCCTAAAAATTTTTTTTTTGCAATCAATACTTACTGAGATATGGAGGCGTAAAGTTGGCAGAAAATGAGCTGCGTATGGCAACAGCGGCGCATGCCGCTCACCGGTACACTTATATTTACTCCCATTCGAAGGTTTCTTGTATTTTCCAATATTTTTTTTTTTCCAAGTAACTTATGTGGCCTGTGAGACCAAAGTAAGGTGCTGTGTACATATATACACTCGTTGTATGCAACACAATAACAGCACAAACATTATTATCATTATATTGTTTACAGAACTTGTTTACCCAAACCAATAATGCAAAATTTTTTTTATTACTATTGTTCTATAATATATATACACATATATAATGGCTGGACACTTTCCATCAACTTCCCTTAGCACTTGAAGCTGTGTGTGTGTGTGTGTGTTTGTGTGTGGACATCTAAATTTGCTGAGTCAGGGTAAGGCAGCAGTCAAAATGACATATTATACCATTACTCACCACCCTCACTGCTGTCAACCTGTCAATACAAAAGGGGACCCATGTCTTCTTCCCTACAACTTCTTTCCTAGCTTCCTTTCTTCCTTCATTCCTTTCTTACTTATTTCCTTCCTTCCTTCCTCTCATCTCTTCCTTCCTGCCTTCCTTTCTTCCTTCATTCCTTCCTTCCTTCCTTACTTCTTTTGTTCCTTCCTTCCTCTCATAACTCCTTTCTTTCTTCTTTCCTTTCCTCCTTCCTACCTTCTTCTTTCCTAACTTCCTCTCATCTCTTCTTTCCTTCCTTTCATCTCTTCTTTCCTTCCTTTCATCTCTTCTTTCCTTCCTTCCTTCCTCTGATCTCTTCTTTCCTTCCTTCCTTCCTCTCATCTCTTCCTTCCTTCCTTACTTTCTTTCTTCCTTCCTTCTGGTATCCTGGGCATTGCTTTCGGTCACAAACTCCTCAAAACCATGAAATTCATCTTCAGAGACACTTCCATCTGTGTTAGAGCTATCACTGGCGAAGAGAAGAGTCCCAGATTCGCCGGGGAGTCAGGTATTTCTTACCGCTAGGCATGCTGAACATGGACTACTGAAATGGCTTTCCCACAATGCGCCACTGGCTGCCCGTTTTTTTTTATACTGCGCACACTGACCACACAGACCCATTCTCTCACATTTGGGCCTACCAGCTTTCTCCTGCTAGAATTTAGGTGTATAGATACGTCCAAAACAGTGGCTCGTAAGACGTATATATATGACCGAAACAGTCAAAGGGTTAAAACCTTTGCAAACAGTTCATCAGGGCCTGGGGATTTGTTTGGTTTTAATTTTTCTATTTGTCTGAGGACCATGTCACTAGTTACCCTATCCTATCCTTACCCTATATCACTGTTTTGTCAGAGGTGTGCACATTTGACAATTTAGATGTCACTCTAAACAGCACATATAAATTATAAGCTAATAATACAATTATTTTAACCAGTACTTTGAAAAAAGTTAACTTCGTATAACTCATTCCTACTGTATTTTTATTAAGTTCTTTCCCACCCATGCACCACAACTTAATAAAAAAAAAACACATACCTAATGCTGCTTCCTTTGCTTGCTCTGGTTCTTTGGTTTTGTTGAAAATGCGAGACATAAAGCTGGTTTTGTCTTGGGATTTTTCAGGACTTGATACTTTTGGTGCTTGAGTGCCAGTAGATGGACTGTTACTACTATTGTTGCTGCTGCTACTGTTCACACTAGGGAATGAAAAAAATTATATACCAAGGCATATTACTCAACTGTGTAACTGTTTAATGTGCCATTCTAACTTAGGATAACAAAACAAATCACCCGAGCTGTATCCGCCACACATATTCACGTAACACAAAAAATACATCAAGAACAGAGACAAAGAAGAAAAATAATAAATAACTGAGACCACAAATAGCTCAGATGCAACAATAAAGAACACACAGTAGGATACAAACAAAACAGAAACTATTCTTCTTTCTTTTAACAAATCGGCCGTATCCCACCGCAGCAGGGTGGCCCAAAAAGACAAATGAAAGTTTCTCTTTTTGACTTTAGTAATATATACAGGAGAAGGGGTTACTAGCCTCTTGCTCTTGGCATTTTAGCAATGCATTAAACATAATACATCATGACAGTGAACTACAATTACATTATCATTTTTATTTTTTATGATTTGGAGACCCCCAAAAAAAGTTTGTCATTTTTGAGGTTCCAAGGAATGTAACCCTATTTTCCCTACAAGTTCTTCAGTTCGCTTAATACGGTTTCGTCTTGCACAGACTTTTCAGGAACGCAACTGTTGTTACTCAATGGTCTACTGTAGTATTAGTTGCATTACAAAACATGTACAGTGGACCCTCGGTTAACGAATACCCCGGAAATCGTACAATTATGTAAGTATAATTTTGTAAGTTCTTGTGGAAGTGTATTTTTGGGGGTCTGAAATAGACTAACCTACGTGAAATTTTTCCTTAAGGGAGTAAATTCGTTCGGTAATGGCACTTGAGCAGACTTCAGGAGTGAAGTTTTTACGAAACTCGGGGGTCCACTGTACTTTATGACGGGGAAGGAAGCTAGTCTCCCCCACAAAGACAATGGACTGACCCACAGTTAGGCTGCCCACGAGCCCACTAGACAGTTCACGGTACTTCAAATTTTTTCCCCAGAAGCAACACTGTGTTAGTCAAATTAGTGTAATGAAGAAAATGTGGTAAAGGAACACGTGTTAATCGACGATCTACTGTATATCATGAATTTCATTTATTCTACAATACTTACGTTCCAGCTCCTACTGAAGTCACAACAGAAGAGCTTTCAGAAGCTTGCATATTAGTAGCCGATGTACTAGATGAAGGACGCTCAGCTGGGCGGGGGCTTGTGTGTGCACTTGATGTTGCAGAGGACAGACTCACAGGCACAGATACTGATTTTGAAACACCTGAGTAAATACACAAAAATTATTCAAATTAAATTCAAATATAATTCTTAACCCTTTAACTGTAAAAATGTATATCTACATTCTTACTACTAGCGCTCCAAACGTAAATCAATGTTTTATTTTTCCTGCCTTCAAATTTGGCACTAGAAGCCTGATAGGCCTAGGCAGTACAGAATGGGTCTTAACACTTAGTGCATGTAGTACAGTAGGCCGTCATTTAACACAAGTTTATTTGGCACAATTTGGGAATAGCACGATCGAAGAATTGTGGCACATTTTTAGGTAACACTACGTAAAGTTAACTTTACACGGTTCGTGGAAGGGAAAGAATTTTGAGGGTGCAGTCACCCACGGTGGGTTATGCCACTGAGTCAATGGAGGAGACCTACCGCCACACCTCCAACCCTCAAAAACCACACCAACCTCCTAACCTGCCCATGCCACCACCCAACACCACCCCACCATCCCAGCATTCGTAATTCATACGCGTACAGTCCCTCTTCTCTACTACAAGATATGAGTGTGAATTAGTGATGTATCGGATATTTGCATCCGCATCTGTGGAACATCCGCACAATTTCTTACATCCGCATCCGTATCCGTAAAATGAGTAAGTAAGACATCCGTATACACATCCGCATACCGGATATCTAAATTTTTCACATCCGATACATCCCTAGTGTGAATTGTGTTTTGATCTTTAAATTACTATATCTTATATCTGCCAAGCAATCATGACACCCAGTAAGCATACCAGTGTTGTTCAAAGTGGCAAGAAAAGGTGTAAGCATTTAAGTCTTAGAATGAACAAAGAAAACAAAGATATTAGACAAGACATAACCTGTGGCTGCAATGAAGTGTTACTTTGTACACATAAAAAAAGGTAAACATAAGTTTGTGTGACTGACTGACTGACTTACTCACTGAATGACTTACTGACTTGACTGAATAGCTTACTTGACTGACCGAATCACTTGATTGACTGAATGACTTGACTGACTTACTGAATGATTTGACTGACTTACTGAATGACTTGACTGACTGACTTACTGAATGACTTGACTGACTGACTTACTGAATGGCTTGACTGACTTACTGAATGACTTGACTGACTTACTGAATGACTTGACTGACTTACTGAATGACTTGACTGACTTACTGAATGACTTGACTGACTTACTGAATGACTTGACTGACTTACTGAATGACTTAAAGTTAGACACTCAGTACAACCATCGACTTCAGTACCAGAGCCTCTACCATCCACCTCAGCCCAGTAGGGCCACAGCATAACTCTCCACTCTCTTCACAATCATCCACAAACACGGCACCCACAATTTAAGGTAAGAAATACTATTATTTCTATTACATTTGTAGTCTTAAGCAGTAAAAACAACATAATACATCACGATAATGAAATATAATTACATATTCACTTTTATTTTTGTAAGATCTGTTGGTCTAAAAAAAAAGTTGTTTGGCTTTTTGGGGGCTCCCAGGAACGTAACCCTATTTTTCCTTTAAGTTCTTCAGTTCATCTAACACGATTTTACTTAACACGGCGTTTTCAGGAACGTAATTGTGGTAGGGGACCTAAATGCTAAAGTAGGAGAAACATGTAGAGAGGGTGTGGTAGGTAAGTTTGGGGTGCCAGGTGTAAATGATAATGGGAGCCCTTTGATTGAACTTTGTATAGAAAGGGGTTTAGTTATAGGTAATACATATTTTAAGAAAAAGAGGATAAATAAGTATACAAGATATGATGTAGGGCGTAATGACAGTAGTTTGTTGGATTACGTATTGGTAGATAAAAGACTGTTGAGTAGACTTCAGGATGTACATGTTTAAAGAAGGGCCACAGATATATCAGATCACTTTTTAGTTATAGCTACAGTGGGAGTAAAAGGTAGATGGCATACAAGGAAAATAGAAGCAGTAAGAGAGAGGTGAAGGTTTATAAACTAAAAGAGGAGGCAGTTAGGGTAAGATATAAACAACTATTGGAGGATAGATGGGCTAGTGAGAGTGTAGGCAATGGGGTCGAAGATGTATGGGGTAGATTTAAAAATGTAGTGTTAGAGTGTTCAGCAGAAGTTTGTGGTTACAGGCGAGTAGGTGCGGGAGGGAAGAAGAGCGATTGGTGGAAAGATGAGGTAAAGAGAGTAGTAAGTTAGCATATGAGAGGTTTTCACAAAGTAGAAGTGATGCAAGGAGGGAAGAGTATATGGAGAGAAAAAGAGAGGTTAAGAGAGTGGTGAAGCAATGTAAAAAGAGAGCAAATGAGAGAATGGGTGAGATGTTATCAACAAATTTTGTTGAAAATAAGAAAAAGTTTTGGAGTGAGATTAATAAGTTGAGGAAGCCTAGGAAACAAATGGATTTGACAGTTAAAAATAGGAGAGGAGAGTTATTAAATGGAGAGTTAGAGGTATCGGGAAGATGGAGGGAATATTTTGAGGAGTTGTTAAATATTGATGAAAACAGGGAAGCTGTGATTTCGTGTATAGGGCAAGGAGGAATAACGTCTTGTAGGAGTGTGGAAGAGCCAGTTGTGAGTGTGGGGAAAGTTCGTGAGGCAATGGGTAGAATGAAAGGGTATAAGGCAGCTGGGATTGATGGGATAAAGACAGAAATGTTAAAAGCAGGTGGGGATATAGTTTTGGAGTGGTTGGTGCTATTATTTATTAAATGTATGGAAGAGGGTAAGGTACCTAGGGATTGGCAGAGAGCGTGTATTGTTCCTTTGTAAAAAGGGGAAAGGGACAAAAGAGAGTGAAAAAATTATAGGAATAAGTCTGTTGAGTGTACTTGGTAAAGTGTATGGTAGAGTTATTATTGAAAGAATTAAGAGTAAGACAGAAAGCAGGATAGCAGATGAACAAGGGGGCTTTAGGAAAAGTAGGGGTGTGTAGAAAAAGTGTTTACAGTGAAACATATAGGTGAACAGTATTTGGATAAGGGTAAAGAGGTTTTTGTGGCATTTATGGATTTGGAAAAGGCGTATGATAGGGTGGATAGGGGGGCAATGTGGCAGATGTTGCAGGTGTATGGAATAGGAGGTAGGTTACTGAAAGCAGTGAAACGTTTTTATGAGGATAGTGAGGCTCAGGTTAGAGTGTGTAGGAGGGAGGGGGACTATTTCCTAGTAAAAGTGGGCCTTAGACAAGGATGTGTGATGTCACCGTGGTTGTTCAATATATTTATAGATGGGGTTGTAAGAGAAGTGAATGCGAGGGACTTGGCAAGAGGTGTGGGGTTAAAAGATAAAGAATCAAATACAAAGTGGGAGTTGTCACAGTTGCTTTTTGCTGATGACACTGTGCTTTTGGGAGATTCTGAAGAGAAGTTGCAGAGGTTGGTGGATGAATTTGGTAGGGTGTGTAAAAGAAGAAAATTGAAAGTGAATATAGGAAAGAGTAAGGTGATGAGGATAACAAAAAGATTAGGTGATGAAAGATTGGATATCAGATTGGAGGGAGAGAGTATGGAGGAGGTGAATGTATTCAGATATTTGGGAGTGGACATGTCAGCAGATGGGTCTATGAAGGATGAGGTGAATCATAGAATTGATGGGGGAAAAGTGTGAGTGGAGCACTTCGGAGTCTGTGGAGACAAAGAACTTTGTCCATGGAAGTAAAGAGGGGAATGTATGAGAGTATAGTTATACCAACACTCTTATATGGGTGTGAAGCATTGGTGATGAATGTTGCAACGAGGAGAAGGCTGGAGGCAGTGGAGATGTCATGTCTGAGGTCAATGTGTGGTGTGAATATAATGCAGAGAATTTGGAGTTTGGAAATTAGGAGGAGGTGCGGGATTACCAAAACTATTATCCAGAGAGCTGAGGAGGGGTTGTTGAGGTGGTTCAGACATGTAGAGAGAATGGAACGAGACAGAATGACTTCGAGAGTGTATAAATCTGTAGTGGAGGGAAGAGGGGGGTAGGGGTCAGCCTAGGAAAGGTTGGAGGGAGGGGGTAAAGGAGGTTATGTGTGCGAGGGGCTTCGACTTCCAGCAAGCATGTGTGAGCGTATTTGATATGGGTGAATGGAGACAAATGGTTTTTAATACTTGACGTGCTGTCGAAGTGTGAGCAAAGTAACATTTATGAAGGGATTCAGGGAAACCGGCAGGCCGGACTTGAGTCCTGGAGATGGGAAGTACAGTGTCTGCACTCTGAAGGACGGGTGTTAATGTTGCAGTTTTATAACTGTAGTGTAAAGCACCCCTCTGGCAAGACAGTGATGGAGTGAATGATGATGAAAGTTTTTCTTTTTTTGGCCACCCTGCCTTGGTGGGAATCGGCCGATGTGTTAATAATAATAATAATAATAATAATAAAAAAAATAAAATGACGTTCTACTGTATTAAAAAAATCTGGGATCACTTAGTATCTTGTGGAAACACTAGTTCAACTGAGCACCAGCTAGAGCAAACAGTATGGCAAACCCCAGGTATTCACTAATGCCATGTCGTATTAACACACTCCTTTTAGGAGGAGTGATGTTGACCCCGAGTTTAGTGGCTTTGAGATGGATGTAGCCACAAGTGGTCAAGGAAGTATTTGTGCCACAACCTCTTAATTTTGATACCACTGGTAATGTCATCCTGCCAGAATGTTCTGTCACCTATGCCCTAAGCAAAGTGAATTGATTCTGTAACATGTGTAATACATGTTTGGCTCCCCCCTCTTGCCACAGTCATCTTATGCCTCATATCTACAAGCACAGTATAGCTCTTTGTCTAGCTTTTTTAGGTTATCCTAGGTAATTTACACTATGTATGATAACTGTACTTATGTGTACCTGTGCCTAAATAAACTTAATCCTTGATTTTGTTCAAGGAATGCCTGTCCTTCAAGAAATATATACCAAGCATATGTAAGTGCTTGAATGACAGACATCCCTTGAACAGAATCAAGGGCTAACTTAGTTTATTTAGGCACAGGTTCATGTAAGTACAGTTATGATACATAGTGTAAATTACCTAGGATAAGCCAAAAAAAACAAAGTGCTATATTGTGCTTGTAGATATAAGGCATAAGTATTACTATGGCAAGTAATACACATTTTGGCCACAGTTGTGCATTTCCACATGTGCAGACGTGAAGATTCGGCAACTTAGTGTAATACCTGTTTGAAAGTCTAGCTTATGATCAGGTTCATGAATGGCTCTCTCTGAGACAGAGACAGGCAGGTAGACATAGACAGTCAGTCATGCTTGTGTGTGTGGAACAGTGAAAACAAATAGAAAAATGCCAATGTTCACTGGAGGCAGTGCTGATGGTGCAGCAATGTTGAGTGACTGCACCATTAGCAATTTACAGTGCCACTCTGTCTGACACTGTTCTTCAAGGAGTTTCATATGCTCCAGCATTTCTAAAAACATTGCTGGGACCTATAATAATTTGTATTATTTCTAGACAATAGTACAGTGAACCCCCGGTGCTCGACGTCGTTGGAGCTCGGCCAAATCAGTGTTCAACGGGTTTTTTTTTACAATATTTTTGGCTCGGTATTAGGTGGCCACTCTGAGTTGGCTATCCGTCCCGGACGCGTACGCGTGGGGCCGTGGCCCAGCTGGGAGCCCAGGCACTGTGTGTGTTATTGTTTACAAGCGAGCGACAACTACCCACGCATTCATACCATATATATTGTTATTATTCCAGTGTTTTTAGTGCTTGCAACTGCTAAATAAGCCACCATGGGTCCCAAGAAAGCTCCTAGTGCCAAGCCTGTGGTAAAGAATGTGCAGGGAGTGAAGCATTCATGCAGGGAGTGTAGCAATTATGCAGGGAGTGTAGCAAGGATGCAGGGAGTGTAGCAAGGATGCAGGGAGTGTAGCACGCATGCAGGAAGTGTAGCAGGGATGCAGGGAGTGTAGCAGGGATGCAGGGAGTGTAGCAGAGATGCAGGGAGTGTAGCAGGCATGCAGGGAGTGTAGCAGGATGCAAGGAGTGTAGCAGGGATGCAGGGAGTGTAGCAGGGATGCAGGGAGTGTAGCAGGGATGCAGGGAGTGTAGCAGGGATGCAGGGAGTGCAGCAGGCATGCAGGGAGTGTAGCATGCATGCAGGGAGTGTAGCAAGGATGCAGGGAGTGTAGTAGGCATGCAGGGAGTGAAGCAGGGAGTGTAGCATTCATGCAGGGAGTGTAGCATTCAAAGAAAAAGGCCAGTAACCCCAGAAAAGAACTTGCCACCTGCAGTGTTAATGGAAGGGGATTCCTCTTCCAAACACTAGCATACTACTCCATCTTCTCCCCTCCTCCCGTGTAGCACACATCAACAATTTTATTTTTTTTATTAACACATCGGCCGATTCCCACCAAGGCAGGGTGGCCCGAAAAAGAAAAACTTTCATCATCATTCACTCCATCACTGTCTTCAATAAATGTAAGTGACATGTTATTGTACTAATATTTCTTAATTTTTCATAAAAATGTGTATAATTTAAGGTCAAAAAGTTCTAAAAAATATTTTATTATAATACTTTTGGATGTCTGGAACGGATTAATTTTATTTCCATTATTTCTTATGGGGAAAATAGAATCGGAGTTCGACCAAACCGGTGGTCGACGGGCCCTCTGGGACAGATTACCGACGAGAACCGGGGGTCCACTGTATGTGACTGAGGCAGGTGAACAATTCACCTGTCAATGTGTTTGTGACTGTTTTGTTACTATATTCATACCTAATACAGTGGACCCCCGGTTTTCGTAAAGCTCCAAACTCGAACAATTATGTAAGTGTATTTTTGTAAGTGCTTTTGTAAGTGTATATTTGGGGGTCTAAAAGGACTAGTCTAATTTACATTATTCCTTATGGGAACAAATTCGTTTGGTAACGGCACTTGAACAGCATTCTGGAACGAATAAATCACGAACACCGGGGTTCCACTGTATTTGTGTAAGAACAAAGATTGGTACACACACAACCCGCACATAGAATAGAGGAGCTTACGACGACGTTTTGGTCCAACTTGGACCATTGACAAAGTCACACAGTGTGACTTTGTAAATGGTCCAAGTCGGACCGAACCGTCGTCGTAAGCTCCTCTATGTGCCGGTTGTGTGTGTATTCCAGTCACGGTATTGTGCCTTTTTTGTTATTTAACAAAGATTGGCTATGTTATCACAAGATTTACTATAAATTGTAATTATCAGAACTAGGAAAGGTTGTGCGAGGGGCTTGGACTTCCAGCAAGCATGTGTGAGCGTATTTGATAGGAGTGAATGGAGACTAATGGTTTTTAATACTTGACGTGCTGTTGGAGTGGAAGCAAAGTAACATTTATGAAGGGATTCAGGGAAACTGACAGGCCGGACTTAAGAGTCCTGGAGAAGGGAAGTACAGTGCCTGCACTCTGAAGGAGGAATGTTAACCCTTTGAGGGTCGAGACACCCATTCCCAAACTCGTTCTCAGGGTCGAAAAATATTAAAAAAAAAAAAAAAAAAAAAAATTCTTATTGATAGTTTTTTTTGCGAGTTTTGTAAACAGCCTACCCAGAGGCTGTTTCAAACTGCGCGGCACTATGGTGCTGCCCTCTATAGGCCTATCAAGGTCGGGCTGGTCAGCCATGCTTCTCTCTCACTTCTACGGCCTACCTCACTGAACCAGGTTCTACCCAACTGGCTCCCGGTCCCCTCGCACTCTGTCCCCGTGTATTCCTACACCTTGCCATTAATAAACTGAGTCTAGTCATCGGCCGTATCTCTGCACCTACGCTACCATTCTACTGCCCAAAGTAAGCAGCCAAGAAGTTAGACTTAACAGTGGTGACAGCAGTGGTTCACGGCAGAGTGTAGTGTAGGGGACCCACCGCCCAGTCGATCATCCGACCAAGCCAGTCATATCCAGGTCATCTGCTGGCTTCTCGCATCATCCGTAGCTTCTAGCGTCTCCTGGGTGCCTGAGTCAGAGCATCGTCCACGATTTTTCCACAAAATCGCGACATAGGGCGTCATCTCCAGCTCCCCAGCCTGAAGCAGTCACGTGTGTGTTCATCTCCTATTCTACAACTCTCCTAGGTGGCACGCTCATGGTCTACCTAGACGATCTCATTGTGATGTCCCAAGATGTTCCTACTCATCTTGTAAAGCTTGAGCGGGTACTGGAGAAACTAGCCAAGGCTAATCTTAAGGTGAAGCTTTCTAAATGCCAGTTCCTTAAGCAGGAAATAAAGTTTCTGGGCCACGTAGTGACTCAGAGCGGCATCAAGACAGACGAGTCTAAAATCTCGGCTGTGCGAAAGTTCCCTCGACCTACGACGGCGGATACTGTCCGCTCCTTCGTAGGCCTAGCCGGATTCTACCGCACCTTCATAGCCGGTTTCTCCACCTTAGCTGCACCCTTGACGCAGCTCCTTAAGAAAGATGTTCCCTTTGAGTGGACGTGTGACCAAGAAAGAGCTTTCGTCACACTTAAGAATAGGTTAACATCAGCCCCAGTCCTTAGGTTCCCTGATTTCACCAAAGCGTTCACCTTGACGACAGATGCCAGCAAAGTTTGGGATCGGTGCAGTCTTGTCGAGGAATCTAATGGTAAGCAACCAAAACTTATGAGGGTTCTTTCCCAAAACTGAAGTCAATTATCGACAGAGTGAAACCTTTGCCATGCCTGGGGTTTGAACCACTTAGAGAATTTTTTAACCCGTATCCATCAAGATTTACACGGATCATCTGCCGTTATTATCCCTTTTTCAAAAAAACTTCTGGGAAAATGCCTTGGGCCTACCTTAACACCAACCCAAATCTGTAAGGTAAAAAATGCGGCTGACGCCTTTCAGGGATATAGCCTTTGTCATGCAGACAACTGTTTTCCGCGAGGACCTAGAGAGAGCCAACGGGAGGACCCGTGTGGTCACCAGTCCTTCATTCCAACCAAGGAGGACGGGCCCCCGACAAGTCGCCGCCCCCGACAGACTTAGTGGCAATCAAGGGGGACGTGTGTA